>JANRGW010003711.1:8660-30746 GCA_024733675.1 Psilopsiagon aymara
CCTGGCAGAGCATGAGGCTCAGAAAGTCCTTGATCAGAGTAAACATTACTGAGCAGCAACTGAAAACATCGGTGTTACCAGTACTGTTCCCAGGCTGAAAGTCAAAAACACAGCACAGCACCAGCTACTAAGGAGGAGAAACATGACTGCTACTGCTGAACCCAGGACACACGGTTATCCAGGATGCGCTGTTATTTGTGAGGCAGCATGCTCCCACCCTGCAGATACCATTTTCTTGGAGGCTTTTTTTGGCCAAAGTTCTAGGAAAAATACAGTCCTTACTGAATACAGGACTTATTGCTTATTGTGTTCCATTTAGAGTCACATGCTAGTCTCTCAAAGGTCTACATTCATCCTGGAAATCAGGACCTAATATTCAGAAATAATTAAATGCAGGCTTCTCCTATTTCATCATGCATCTTTACTGTATAATTTGTTTTTCAGGAAAATAAGAATGTCTCCCCTACTGTAATGTAATTTATGTTTATTTCTTCATTTTTAATGTCAAATACAATATAAAAGGCTTCAATTTTGATGATTTGTACATTTTTTTGTGTTGTAAAAGATTGTTTTATCCAAGCTTTATAGCCTGAATAACAAATACATAACATCACATTCATAAGACAGAATAAGAAAAATTAGGTCTTACATTTTAAATCATATTCTAAATATAGCTATTTAGCACTTCTTAATGTTTTCATTATTAGAGTTTAAGACTACTAACGAATCTATTGCTTCCTAAAGAAGTGAGGGGCGGGTTTGGCCACAAAGTGTGAAAATAAGAAATTATCACAGCTAGAAGTATCTGCTTTCTTTGTAAATGTTTGTCGGGTATATGGGAACTAAAATGTTTGTGAAACAATCACATTTTTCGAACCACTATTCATATTATTGTTACCATAAAAACCTTAAGTGTTTTGACTGCTGATTTAGCTGTACTTGGCAGGAAGTCATAGAAAGAAAATGCCTGGCAGAATATTAGCATTTTTACTTCTCATTAAAGATGTGAAGAATAAAAAATCTAAAAATGCAACCAGTAGCATTTTACTCCTAAAACAATGAAATGTGGAAAAAAAGGCTTTTGCAATGGGAGCAGCTCTTACACACTGAATAGCAGCTGGTAGAGGCCTATTTAGAAGACTTTTGTGTGAATACCATGCTGAACAAAATGTGGAATTTAGGCTGTTGTCAAATGCAGATAAAGGTCAGAGATCATGATCTCCAGAAACGATTGTCTGCAATATTTCTACCTTCCTTTATGCACAGGAGGGATGTGCAATGCAAAAATCTAAACAAATCACTGCAAAATAAGGTTTTCTTGGCAACCAGGAGGAATTTACTGCTTCTAACAAAGACCAGCATACAAATGGGTTTGAAATTCAGACACAGACAACTGATGGAAAAGAACTGCAGAATAGTATTTGCCTTGCATCAGCTGGCTGCTAGGAAAAGGTTATAATCTTCTCTTTTTTTCTAGGAAGTTTCCCTTTGGTTGCAGGAGCTCCTTCTTATGAGTTCATACTTAGAATTTATAACTTCATTTGTATTTGTAACCATTTACAGATGTAAATAATGTTACAAAAACTGTAGTTAATATGTATTAACAGACTTATCCCATTTACTTTTATTATGAACGCGTGTAAACATTCCTACCCACACTGCTGCAGAAATAGAATAGCACTTACTATATATCATAATATATTTACCATCATATCTATTAAAAAATGAATACAAATTATGTTTTGGGTTTGTTTGCGTGTTTGTTTGTTATTCATATATCCTCCAATGAATCACAGATACATGTTTTTGTTTTGACCTGTTGTCATGGTTTAACCCCAGCCAGCAACTAAGTACATGCAGCTGTCCACTCACAACCGCACACCTGGTGGGATGGGGAAGAGAATCAGTAAAGAAGGTAAAACCTGTGTTGAGATAAAAACAGTTTAATAATTGAAATTAAATAAATTATTATTATTAAAGCATAATAATAGTATTTTTAATTAAAAGGCAGACAACAAATAGAGAAATAAAACCCAAGAAAAACAAGTGATGCACAATACAATTGCTCACCACACACTGACTGATGACCAGCTCATTCCCAAGCAGTGATCAGTGCCTTATGACCAACTCTCCCCATTTTCTATATGATCTATGATATGGAATATCTCTTTGCCTAGTTCTTGAGTTGTCCTGGCTGTGCTCCCTCCCAGCTTCTTGTGCCCCTTCTCACTGGCAGTGCATGAGATACTGAAAAGTCCTTGATCAGGGTACATGCTACTTGGCAACAACTAGAACATTGGTTTGTTATCAGCATTGTTCTCAGACTAAAGCCAAAACCACAGCACTGTACTTGAAAGAAAATTAACTCTGTCCCAACTGAAACCAGGACACCTGTGTACATACTGACATCTTATCATGCTCTTCTAGTAAAAACTAATATCTAGTATCTGCTAGTGGAGTAATTACTGATAAACTGTAATTGATTCTGCAGACTTCACTTAAATAAATAAGCTTTGTATATGTAGCTGACAATTACTCATAAACTTATAGTTACAGATGTCACTGACATCCTCTATAAGACAGCCTGTGATGTTCATACTTAGATCTCTAGCTTGATGGTCAAGCAGCTGCCCTTATATGCTATGTGTGTTATGGAACTTCTCACAGACCCTAAAGTTTAGCATATGCAAACCTTTGTAATGCTAGAGGTTAAGGATAGCAAACTATAAAATTGTACTGATACAGAGATACTGGCTGTACCAGCAATGTGTTCATAAGTTTGCAATAGGAACTTGGTCTTGGATGCCACTGCCACATATCAAGAAGTATATTTTATAGTTTATTGAAAACATACTGTTTTTCTCTGGAAACAGTTTTGGGATAGTAATTTTAACTAGTTTGGAAACGTAGCCTTGTTTTTACTCACTGATTACTTTGAGATCTTGCCACCCTACTAGAGTAACTACAGCAATTTTTTTCTCTTGCAAAGACTGAGAAGTCTACTGCATTCCTCTTTTCCAGTAAGACCTGCGAAAAATTAGAAAGCAATTTAATTTCCTTTTTTAAAGTGTACATAGTTGTGGCGGGAGCTCGGACAACAGGCAACGATTAATGTAAACAGAGGGTTGGCAATTTATTGTAGCATAAGTACACTTTATATAGACAATTTTCAAGATGCTTGAATATTCAGTAGTATCTGATTGGTTAATGTCCCTTAGCTACATGTTAGTAACAATTTAATGATTGGTTAACCATTATGACATATGTTCCAAGCTTGTTTCAAGTTTGCAGTTATGTTTCAAGGTTACAGTTATCAGTTCCTTCTTGTACATCTTCCTCATCAACTTTCTGTGCCAACTCGCTCAGACCTTCTGCACGTACACGTCCTTTAGTAACTTCTAGGCAAGGCCACAAAGCCTTTGGTTCACTACTCCACGATTGTCAAGTAGCTGTCCGGATAACTGTCTGGATTGCTCACATGTCCATGTTCATCCAGGTACATTCCCACACATAGTCTTCATGTGTTTGTATAAATGTACCATTCTAATTAATATCCACATAATATATTTATGATCAAGAAAAATCAAGGATTCTAAGGCATCTTAA
Source organism: Psilopsiagon aymara (assembly GCA_024733675.1). Classification (NCBI taxonomy): domain Eukaryota; kingdom Metazoa; phylum Chordata; class Aves; order Psittaciformes; family Psittacidae; genus Psilopsiagon; species Psilopsiagon aymara. The sequence goes on from JANRGW010003711.1 coordinate 12,267, forward strand.
ATGTTTTCAAAGAAAGTCCAGCTGCATAAGATTAACTTATGATTGTGATCATAATTTAAATAATTTTTTAAACTGAAAATGTACATAAGGAGAACTTGATGTATGGGCATGCATGGAAAGGCTTGCAAATATTTCTGCTTATATTGCTTGCCTATAGAGCACTCAGTTAATGTATTATTTAGCATAAAAGGCAATTACATCTACTGGTAGCAAAATCAGATAGTTATTTTGTGTTTCAGGGAAGACAGAATTCATCACGTAAGCTGTTTCAGAATAGATATGTTTTAGTACAGGGCTATTTTGCCTACCTTCATCTATGTTGCAGCAACTTAGAATTCTGTTTGTTTCCCTTCTGATGAAGCTCCCTATACCAGCAACATAATGGGCTTTCACATTAATCAAAATAGACAGAAATAAAAAAATTTTTATTCCCCACAAGTTCAGTTTTATGCCAGTGAAGCTTTTCTAGTTTAAGGCAGCTATACAATGAAAGAATTACAGACTGTAAACTTGTTTAACCAAACTAGAAATTCAAACCCCTATGCTGAGTTTTCCTTTAGGGTAATTTTCCAGACTGCATGGGGAAGCAGTGGATGATGCTAACATACCTTTGCCCTAGAACAAATAGGATGACCAGTTCATGGCAACTGATCTGGTTTTGCTGATCTACCAACTTCTGCATAGTAGTACTGGACTTAATAACAGATAAGATAAAGTATCAGCCAGGTAAAATGATAGGTATCTTCAAAAGATATTGTATAGCTAGCTCAGCCAAAAGGTTTAGAACAGAATAGAATATTTCAGTTGGAAGGGACCTGCAGTGATCATCTACTCCAACTGCCAGACCAAGTGACCAATTCAGGGCTGACCAATTTAAAGCATGTTATTAAGGGCATTGTCCAAATACCTCTTAAACACTGACAAGCTTGGGGCATTGACCACCAATCTAGGAAGCCTGTTCCATGGTTTGACCACCCTCTTGATAAAGAAATGCTTCATAATGTCCAGTCTGAATGTCCTTTGACGCAGCTTTAAACCATTCACAGGCTTTCTAACATTGTATACCAGGGAGAAGAGCTCAGCACCTCCCTCCCACCATTCTCTAACAGTGAGGTCACTACTCAGCCTCCTTTTCTCCAAACTATGCAAGCCTGAAGTCCTCAGCCACTTCTCACAGGACATTGCTTTCAGCCCTGTCACCAGCTTTGTTGCCCTCGTCCGGACACATTCAAGAACCTTCACGTCCTCCTTGAACTGTGGGGCCCAGCACTGCACACAGTATTTAAGCTGAGGCTGCAGCAGTGCTGAATAGAGCAGGATAATCACCTCTCTGGCCAGCTGGTTCTGCTGTGTTTCATGAACCCCAGGACGCAGTTTGCCTTCTTAGGTGCCAGGGCACACTGCTGGCTCACACTGAGCTGCAGCTCATCAGTACTTCCCGTTTATGGCCTTTGTGAATTGCTTTGAAAGTGTAACATAGCCATTCATGCTGGAATACAAGAAGTAAATGATGAAAACAAATGCAAATACTCTGTCATGAATTTGGGAAATGTGCTATTTAGGCTAAACAGAAAAATGCCTGATCAGTCTTAAATAATGTCAGGTCATCAAAAATGCAAACTATGACTTGAATCTATAAGAGGAGCTAGGTATATAACAAAAGAATTGCATCTTTTTGTGGTCAGCTGACCCCTTGCCTAGGAGAGGTAAAAATTAAGTTCAGTGTCCTTCTGGAGAAACCCTCTCATATCTTATATGAAATGTCCTTACATTACATGATTGGCTAAACTGTATATATGAGAAAATGAGGAGGGTGGGTTCTGTTATTGGAAGCTGTTATGCAGAAAAGGGTAAAAAAAATTCAATACCAATGAAATGAGGAAATTATCCCTTTCAAAACATTAGTGCCTTTACCACTAATAATCAGACATATGCATAATTGGTTTGTTTCCACATAAACAAATTATTCTTCTGGATGAAAAAAAATAACTTTTACATATAGATTTTCACATCCAAGTAATTTAAAAATTAAAGGGTCTATTTGGGGGGAATAAAAGGAAAAAAGGATGATCTTAACCCCAATAACACGTAAAGTAAGTAGACAGGAAACAGGGCCCTAGACAAGGAGAGCTTATTTCTCAGTAGATAGATGGTGGTCTTAGCAAAAGGTGATCATGTGTTTAAAGACTGAATCCTAAACCATATGTACAGGAGACCGATGTAAAGACGATTAAGATGCAAGTGCTTAAAGATTTCTAAATGTAAGATTCTCTTTATCAGGTTGTCCTGGAAAATAAATTGCTTATGTACAATGGCAGTTCAGCAGATGGCACCCTTTCCTCTGAGGAGCTTAAGTGCAAATATCCTGTATTGTAATGGGAGACAGTGTTCTTCTACAGGCAATAGGCTATTTGTTTTTCAGTTTGGATGCAAAATCAATATCCTTGGCATTTATAATTACATAGTCTCGATCATTATTTGTAAGAGCTAAAATACTGATAATTTTGTACTCCTCATATCCTCATTTGATAACTATGAGCCTCTGTCTTCCTTTTGCACTTTCAGCTTTAACACTATTCCTCTTTGTTTTAAATGGCCTGCAATGTTGCTACATATTGTCAAATAGATGTTGAGTTCCTCTTCAACAATGTTAGCACCGACTGACAGGATCCTTATATGCAGTTTGCATCTTGGCTTGTTGTGTTGCAGCTATAAAATATTTTGACAGTTCAAAATGAAAATTGACACATATATGTAAAATAATTATGGCTATAAAAGAGGTACTTCAAAGCCTGGGTAAATAAAATTAATTTCTTTTTTAATTGAAATTTCAGTAAATTAAATATAAGAAGACTATAGCCAGCACCAAATAAGGAGAGAATTCTAAACATACAAGCTCTCAACTACGTAAATCTATTGGAAACTTTTAGGTTTAAGACCGCTAGGTGGGGTTGTAAACAATATTGTGTTGGTGTTATTTGTTCGGTTCTCTAGATTTCACTGAAACTCTACACTGCCAAAAAATGTAATCTCAAGGAAATAAAGAAAGCAATAGCACACTAACAAAACAGAAATAAGGCTTTCATAGTAACTTGTTTACCTTGGAATACCAAATTCCATATTCTGAAACATACTCTAGGCTCAATGACCCTATTGTGTAATCACACAATATCATGTTGTGCCGTTTTTTCCCCCCTTTTTGTATCTCAGTATCCATTTTCCTCATTGATGCAGCAGGCTTTTTTTCCCCTTTGTTGTAGTAGTTTACTAGCACCAGTTGACACAGTAATAGTGACTGGTGAAATCAGAAACCTTGTGTTGCATTAAAAACTGATTTTGACATAATCTTCCTATTTCTTTTTCCCCTTGTGAGGAAAAACCTACAGATGAGTAGATCTTGCTCTGAAAAGCTACACACTGAAGCAATTTTATAACTGAATTCTTATTGATTAACTGTATCTTAGTGATGTACAAAGAGGAGCAAGACCACACAGCAAGACAAACCCCAATCCTAATACTCTCACACTGCTTTTAAATACCCTTTGAGAAATTGCTTTGTTGCTGCTTTGTTGTGTAATTTATGCATACTTTTTGAATGTAATGTGAGAAGGACAAGGTCACTTATTACACCACTGAAATGGCTGAGTCTATGTATTCTGGGGATAAGCTATCCTCTTTAATTTTTGAGCATATCCACTGCCTCTTTTAATAAATTTACCCCTTTTCTTTGTCTCCCTTACAAATAAGGCTTCATCCATGTAAATGCATGCAAACACACCAGTCTTGTTTGTTTATATGTCATCAGCAATGTTAAAGATTCTTTTTGTAATATATGAGAGACTTTCTATTCAGTTACAGTCATGAGGGTTTATATTCTTCTTGCCTTCTGGGTGTTAATCAATTAAGCACTGGTCATCACTGAAATCAGTCATGGATTTTTTAACTGTCTCCTGCTTCATCTTCAAGATCATCTGTCTTATTAGCTCAGGCTATAATAAGAGATCAGCATATTGCTGAACAAGTAATATTGTCTGGAATTTAAATAATGTAGATCCAGTAAGAAAAATATTTGCATTGGAAGAAGAATGGATCAAATTATGGATTGTTGCTGATCTATGGAGATAAAAACCATGGACTTGAATCTAGCTCCAGAGAGCAAACTAAGGGTCTGACAGAAAGAAAGCTTAAATCTTATTTTTTTATATAACATAACTCCATCTACTTCTATTTACTGTGCAAAATTATAATATTCTTATGCTAATATGTATATGTATTTCTGTGATTACACTTGACATAATTCAGTTTAGAACGTGTTTTGTGTGGATGGTGTCATTTAGCCTCTGCATTATTGTCACTTCATAATATAAAGAACAAATATGGTAAGAAGTACTTATAATTTCTCATCATTTAGGGCGCATTTATGGAATTAGTTAAATCACTTAATATTTTTTATTTGATATCAAAACCATAGGTTCTTTTGTTTGCCTTAATATATAAGCATGACTGGCAATTTTATATGAAGGGGTAATGCAGGGGAAAAGAGAACACATGATTTTAGTTCCATCACCAAGCTCTGTGAGCTGCAAGAGGTGAAAATAAATACTCCTTTAAAATAATCAGTCTGCATTTATCATTGTCAGCTCTAACATAACAAGTTAAGGATAATGTTTAGTTTATGATAAACAGTCATCCAAGCAATTATCCAAAACAAATACGTGCAATTAACATTGATGATGGTCCTGAATCTGAATAGTTACTGACTTAAAAAAAAAAGGGAAAAAAGGAATAAAATAATAAAAACAAACAAACAAACAAACAAAACAAAAAAACAACAACAACAAAAAAAACAACCAAAGAAACCCCTAAACTCCCCCAAAACCAGGGGAACTGCGTTTACATATTACATCTTTCTAGCAATTTTTTCCATTTGGGCAACAGTTCTAGAATTTCAAAAGCCTAGAGCCATCTGAAGATTCACACAGGGTTTTTAAGTCTGGATTAAACTGATGTTCAAAGCCTTGGGCTCACAGATGCCTGTTTGATTGGTGTAATACCAAGTGCTTTACAAGAACCCAAATTGCTGTTCTCTGTTTAAGACTAAAATAAAAATTATATTGTGGCTTTTCAAAGATCTGTTTGCTAATAGGCTACGTGCTTTTTGCAGTGTCTCTTCATCAGCTGGGCGGTTATTATCTGGTGTGATATATCGATGACAATGATCCCTAAAACCATTCATCCCTAAAACCATTCAGTGGGATGTCCTGTGCTCACCTTCATCTGTCATTACATGCTAAGACATGGCAGTTTTGGCTGAAACACCAGATGGAAACAAGTCCTGCAGTGCGAGGTAAGTCCACTCACTGTAGAAAGCTAATGTTTATGGTGCTGTCAGGACTGCTTCTGAATGATGGAGGAAAAGATGACATACAACACAGAGAAAAACTAACCACTAATACAGTAATTCACTTAATGTTAGCCATATTCCACCCAACTTCTGCTGCACATCTCTTTCTGAAGTTAGTAAAATTGGGAGTCCTCCAAACATGAACAAGGGTAGCTTTTTTAACACTACACTTGACCAGCTATTTGTGTTACTTTTTTGTCCACTTTTGCCAAATATATGCTTCTTTCTACTGGGAAAAAGGAGTATCCTGTAAGAGCCAACAACCAAAGACTCATGAGAAACTATCACTGCTGTGAAAATAAAAAGAACAAGCATGAGGCACTTGTGTTCATCATGTGGAAAAAAAGCTAATGGAATAAAATATAGGAATAATGCAAAAAGCTGAAAAAGTAATATTATTTTTTGAATTGTCTTCAATTTTGTACTAAAAATAATTTACCAAAAAAAAAAAAATAATCTATTCCAGCATCTTCTCCAATCCTCTGCAATAAAAAAATGCAGATAGCAATATATACACATTCTTGGAGGAGTCTGCAGTCAACCGTGTGCATCCATCAATGACCCAGCAAAACAGCTTGCCCCATGCTGCACATGAAGATCAGAATCAATCTTAAAAATTTGTTTGAAAGAAATTTTAATAGAGATTCCTTTTCATTGCCTTAAGCTGTTCATCTTTTCCCCTCAACATGCCTCTGGTTTTTATTGATCTTTTGCAGATGTCAGGAACACATAGCTCCCAAAAAATACCCATGTGTTTTTGACTGCCTTCTTCCTTTCTCCTTGCACAGCTGCCTTCTGCTGCCTTTCCAGTAAAGTTCACTTTCTGCTCCTCTTCCATTCCTGGTTATCACCTTCTTTTGGACTTGAAAAAGACAGGAATAATTGTGTAGTCATTTACTGGTGGGTTTTTCTTTCACAAACATCTGTCTAATGTAAAAATTAAGCATACATATTCCAATGTTTTATTAGAGACTTCTTGTAGAACCACAGGAGTGGATGTGTTCATGCCTGATGGAGGGACTGTAATGGAGATGTGCTCTCAAAGGGGATAACTGTATCTCTGCTTACCCTGTAACTGGAGCCACTTTGAACCCTGCATAGGTTCCCTACTCTCACCAGCATGGTTGGGAGGCATAATTCCAGCACGCATTCTCAAAGGCCCATATAAATGCTCTCTTAGTTAGATTGTTCAATGTCTTGACCGATTTCAACCCATTTTGAAAAATGGATAGAAATCTCAAAGGTAACTGTGTTCCTGAAAGTTTTTGAAAATCGATGGCTGTACAAAGGTGACTGCCAAAATAACAATAACCATTTAGTGATAAACCCAGGATGAACAAGAGCAGAGGTTTCTAGATCTGAGTGTGGACAGAAGGGGAGAGAAGTTGCTTGCTGAGACAGAGATGCTTACTGAAGATCCTGGGAAAGCAGTATAATCACACAGCAAGAAAACTTACTGGAGGTCTCAGTAGCTGGATCTTTCCAGGCACGAAGGAGGGTAATATGAATTAATACTTTCATAGAGGAAAAGAATGGCAGGATGTACATGCCGCGTGTTCTAGTTGGAACAAACCTCCTAGCCAGTCAAGACTCATATGGATTTACATTAGCATAACACGTTATCTCCTGCCCTGCGAAGGACGTAAGTGTTTTGCTTTAAGAACTCCAGCAAACACAAATTAGAGTAGCTCTACGACTAGTGAAACTAGCAAAGCCTAGTTTCCTTCCCATCTTCCAGGCCATATTACAACTTCCTGTGTAGTTAACAAAATATTAATAGGAGATAGGACATGGAAGGGTGTTGGGACAGGTATCTACATAGTTTCTTGACCAAAATCTCTATTACTGTATTCGGTTTCCTTGAATAAGTTGAATTTTTAAATGAGGACTAAGCTCATGGAAAACCAAATGTTTAGCTTATGGAGACAAAAGTACTCCTGAAATTAGTGTCAAAATAAATTTGCCACCTTTCCACAAAGTGAAGGCTTTGAGGAAATATTTTTAGCTAACTTGCCGTGCTTTCAAAGCAACAGCAAGAAAAATCACCTTTGGATTGAGAAGTATGAGTAAAATCATTCAGTCAGAAATGCCAGCCTTCTGAGAGCAGGGATTTTTAATGAAACTACCTTTTCAGTCACAGGTCTCAAATGCTGCTGTGTAATTTTAGCAATGGCAGTACACATCGAATTAGAAGAAAATATTTTAAACACATCTTTGTATGTTAATGCATCGACTGTATATTGATTGCCCTGTTTGAAAGCAACCCAAGTCGAACTACAATGCCAGGTATGTTGGCAATTGCTTGTGTATAGAAAATGAAGAGGAATAACAAGCTTCTACTTCTTGTACTGTAACAATGTACTCACCAGAAAGGCATATGAGGGATTTATCAATTCAGAGGCAATAAGCAGGCTACAAGTAAAAAATTTTTTACAGGTGAAAATTAATCTGGAACAAGTGCAGACATTAAAGTAGATTCTTTAGAATATGGTGATCAGGGCATGTGTGAGGCCTTTTTTGCATGACAGTTTATTCTAGAATAAGTAGTCCTGATTTGGCATATGAGTTTATAAGTATTAGGAATCATTTACTCATTTTTCATATGTAGCATATTGGGATCCGTTTGTCCTAACTTTCCTTGACCAGTTTGGATACTCAGATCAAGTACCTGTATTTTGTGAAGATCTTAGCTCAAACAACAGTTGCAGTTGTGAATTCCCTATACTTTCAGAAAATAGTGGTCAAACTGCATATTTAGGTAGTGAAGATTAATTACTGACCAGCTCTGAAAATTCTGCTTCAGAACTAACATTTCTTGTCAGAGGTAGAGATAGAAAGTCTTCTCTCCTGTGTGGTGTTCATTTACCTTAACTTAAAGACCAGCAACTCAGTGTTTTATTAATTCTGTCCTCCAATTTCTGTAGCAAGAGTCAGGAATTCAATAGACAACTGCCTCCTTTGTGTACAGCCCTGATACCCTACCAAACCACACTAGAATAATAAGCTCATGAGCACAAGGAGCCAAACTGATGTCACACATACAACTTTAGTTCTGTTTTTTCTTAACTCAGAGAGCTTGTCTTTCGAGACTTGACAATACTTTTTTATATAACAGCAAAATTTAAGGCCAGTGAAGAGGTACAGGATTACTTCTATAATATATGTAGATTTTTGGTCCTTGGGCCTGCTCATTTTATCAATGATTGCCATGCAATAGTTGTCAGTAGTCCCTGCCAGGCAGCTAAATCTGAGATCTTTGTCTATGCAGTTTACAGAAAGATTTAAGCCAATGGAACAGGAATCAAAGTTGTCAGATCCCAGTGCTCCCCTCCAAAGTCTGTTCTTTCTTCTTCTACAGTTGCCACCCAGGTTTTAGGAATCCAGGCACTTCTTCCTTGGCCATCCAAATCTCTATTGCACTGAAGTGTTGTTATAGACATACAGATCAATATATAGTTGTCTTTTGTGATGAAGATCTTGTGCTTATCAGCAAGCTTAGTAGTGTCCTCTGGTACGGATTTTCAAGCATCCACAAAAGAGGGGTATTTGGAATTTTGATTTTGTTGGGTCAAAAAAACCCACAGTTGAAAAGATGATGGACAGTTGCATTTATTATTCTGTGTACATTTAAATATATAAATATATGAGTATACAAATATTTATATATATTATATAAATACGTAAATGAAGCTACAAAATGTGAGGCCACCATAGCTACACTTGTAGATCAGATTGAAAGGGCTCTCATGAACGTGATTTGTATTCCACTCAAACTAAGAACATATGGGCAGGTGCAGAAGAGAGAATTTCCAGGGCTGACTGCGTAAAGCCAGCCCTTCAAAGCGTAAGTTGTTGTTAGTGGGCTAGTTCTTCTGTGCTTCTGTGCTCAACTAGTGAGACTTGAGAGCAAAAAGCCTCACTTCTCAGCTTCCTCAAATTGCATATGAATCTTATGTCTTGTTAAACCAGGGAACCTGCCCCCCAAATTATTTTGATTTCATATACTTCATTGCACATAAAAGCCAAGAAATCTATAAATGCTGATGACTGCAAGGGAGAAGATCAAAGTAAGTCTCAGACCACCTTAAGAGGTAACTTAATGACTAATAGTAAATACCTACTGGTGTGCTTACAGAACTCAGATTTTCATGGAAGGACAAAGAAATCAAAATTCAGATTATTTTTGTCAATGATAAAAAATGCTTCCCTAGCCTCTTGTTCATATACCATTAACAGAGATTAAGAAAATTTCCTGCCATAACCTTCAGGATTTTTACTGTAGTTCCATGCTAGAGCTGTATCTAACAGTGAAAAAAGGCTAATAAATATGCCTGGTTTAGCTTTTTCAGACTCCTTTCATAGAAGATAATGTCTTTTAAGAAGCAAGTACACCTACTCACCTGTATGTGTAGGTGCTTAGAAAAATGAAAGAAAATAACTGAGTCTTTTGCTTTCCATCTAAACTATATGCTGATGGCTACTCCTTTCCTCCATTGTCTGCTTTCCTCCATGTGCAAATCTGCTCTTGCTACTCTAAACACATATTTTACATTAAACATTTCTCGTTGCCTAAGACTTTTCATGTACCTAAATTGAGTCATTCAGAAGCACTGCGCTGTTTGAAACCTGCAGACATTTTAAAAAAAAAGAGGATAAACTCGATTTCACTGTATTTGAAAGAATTCTTGCCAGTGAGTGAGGTAGCTGAGAAAACTTAATTGTGCAATAAACCACTCCAGTTAAGGATGAAGTCACCTCCTGTTGATCTTACACTAGCAAAACCAACTTCAAGCAGAGATATGGTTTAATAACAAGGTGGGATGTAGACCCAGTGTTTTCAGGCACTCAGCGGCTGGTTTGGAATACAAACTCTGGAAAAGCAAGGGTGAGTCAAGTCCAGAGCTGTCAGTCAATGGTGCCGCTGTGCTGCACTGTACAACCAGGCAGCAGGGCCGTGCCTCCCCACTCACAGTCAGGACAGCCAGCAGGGCTCTCTGGCTTCAAATGAAGTTTTGCCAATCACTGTGAACGTTACTGGATGGCTAATCAAATATACGAGGCAGCTGTGCCCCACCATCCTGATCCCTCCACAGCGCTCTATGCTACACGTGGTAGGAGAAGAGTGCGTGCTATGAGGGAGAGTGGACGGTTAAGGGCTGCCATGCAAGAGCTGCACAGCACTGCATGTGTGAGACATCCACACTATGGGCATAAGGTGTAGTGAGGGTCCTGTTTCCTTACATCACCAACTTCACAAAACCCCTGTTGTTTTATGTGTGCTTAGAGCAGGCCTTGTTTGGATATGCATGAGTGTAAGGGAAGAGGTGGACCCTGGAAAACAGCCTTGCGGCTTCAGTAGCAATGAAGGTACTGAGATGCTCCTTGGCTTGATGCTTTACCTTGTGCTGGTGTAGGACTGTGAAACACAGGTTGGCTTTAGTTCATGTGCTGTCTTCAACAACTAGAAATCAAAAACATGGCTGAATGTGAGCCAATGACTCTTACTACGGTAAAATCAGAGAAAATGTGCAATGTCTAGCAGTTAACTCTATAGGTATTCCACTATTGTCTCTAATTTCTTTTTTTAGTAACTGTTAAAAACGTTTGATAAACTGCTGAAGTACCACAGCAAAGGAGATTAAACTTAGTATATACAGGTTATTAAAAATGCTGGAGAAAGCGTCAAGGTTATTTTTAACTCTTGCACTTCATGAACGCATGCAATCTTTTATATTATCTGTTATGCAGCTGTATTTATATTTGCTGAGTAAGATTTAATATTGAAATCCAAGACTAGACACTTGGAATGTTTTGGGTTTTGGTTGGGTTTTTTTTAGAATTTCTCTGTTGATGTTAAAAAAAAATGGCATGCCAAGCATCAAAGGAACCTCTACTGATTTCCTTGATCAAAATGTGACCAGAAAAATGATTTTCAGGAGCTAAAATTTGGATTGACATGCTTAATATGAGAACAGTATCTATTGCAGTCATAAAAAGTTCAGACATTATACACTTCTCTCACTTAAGAGAATTCTTATGTGCTTTCACAGAGCCACAAATTAGTTGTTTCACTATGCCAGCAAGTGCTTCAGGCAAGGTTTTGTCGCAGAGCTTTGCCAAAAGCTCTGTAGGGGATAGTAATGAATTCATGCCATTTTTACTTACAAAAAAGGAAGACAGTATAATCTAGGGGGGAAGAAGAAGGGAAAAGGTAGCAGGAAAGCCAAGATTGTGAAAGCTTTGAGTTATCAGTATGTGTAGGTCAGCTTTCTCCTTTTCTTGTTACAGTAAGTAGCTTTTTGTTCCAATTGTTTGCCTAAGATACCCCCAAATATGTAACAATAAAACTAGGGTGTTTAAATTTTCATTAGCAAGGAAAAGGACCTTTTCACGCTTGCTTTCATTTCAAGAAATACTAGTTATCTGATGTACAAACCAGCGTAAAATTTCCTTACAACATGTTTCAATCCTTTCAGAAGCACTTTTGAAAAACGTTCAAATTCTGATAGCTGCAATAATAATTTCTAGATCTGCAGTGCAGCACTCTGCCATCCTGGAAAAAGCCTGATCAATATTTGGGCTATGTTGTGCCATGCATGGTGATGATGTTCTGAGGGCTCCAAGTGAGTGTGAAGAGTTGAGAAATCAAACTGATGATGCGCAAATGTGCCCAGATTAGAGAAACAGTGGATTAGCAAGAGTTCCTAAAGGCTTGGAGATAGGATAAACATTAAAGAAAAAAAAAAGGCAATAGTATTGCATTCAGAAAGAATACTTCTCAACTCTTCTACAAACCGTATTACAATAAACCAAATTCCCAGAAAACAGTTAGTTTACCAACATGAGCAGCTAACCTTAGCACAAAGCTCTTGCTAGGAAGTTTTTGCCTAGTGTTTGGAAGGTGGAACTTTGTAAGACTTAGAATCCCAAAGTTATGATTCTCTGAGTTCTGTCCACCTCAATCCTTATCTGCAAAAAGGACACTATCATTTGCGTTTTTCAAATTTAAGGGTTACTGCTTGTGAGGCAATGAAGAAAGAACAAGTAAATGTAACAGAGATCACTGTGGCATTTACTTTTGAATCTAGCTGTCATCTAAGAATAGCACTTATGATATAGGGGAAAAATTAAATATACTAATTGGTTGATTCTGTTATGCTAATGACATTCTTTAGACTAGTATTAGACACGTCTGTATTTCTTTCATTTAATGGTATTGTTGGAAAAGCCATTATCCCAATGGCTCAAGAAATGAGTCAGAGTACTTTGATATATTGTGTACTTTGTCTTAAATTACTTCACCAGTTATTGTGTCAGCCATATTTAATCAAATCAATAAAGTTATCTGCAATGAGACAGTATCAGAGTAAGTTAAATAATTTTCTGGGAAAAAGTAGTTAATAGTTACTTCTGTAACTGGAAGTTACCAGGGGTTAATTTGATCAAACATACATTTGTATGTTGGATGAATGTTATTTTAGGATGGTTTTTTTCTTTATGAACATGGTTTTGTAAATTCATGCAATTTTTTGTCCAGGTTAGCATTCTTGCAGTTATCCTTATTCTGTTTTACATATTTTCTATCTTATGGATGCATCAACAAGTTCTTAAAAGATAAAAATGTGCTTATAATATCTTCAGCAACATTATTTATCAACACAAGAAGGGTAGACTCAGAGAAAAGCTATAAGCCTAAGTATCTGAACTGCGTAAGCAAGTTTGAGCCTTAGAACTAAAGGTTTTGCAGGCACCAGAGATTTTGCTGAACTTTCTGTCCGAGTTCTTAATCTTTGTGACCTGGCCAGATTCCAAGCTGGTTAATTACATAAGGTTATTTCCTGTATAGTTATAGTTTAATAAGAGATGCCATCACTTCCTGTCCTAAACTGTTGTGTAGTCTTGTCTGCTGTGTAATAGCTGTTGTACTCCACCCCAAAAGAGCTTCTTTTCACTTGTGGGCATAATTACTACAGATCCACACCAAATTCTGAGGTGGGCATTTTTGAAACCTTGTGGTTAAAAAAAGCAACAAGCAGGGAAAACCCCTAAGAGACTGTATTCTTTGATCTGAAAAAAGTCAGCTTTAATTTTGGTCTAGAAAAAGGCATAAAGAAAGTTAACCAAAATATTTTATAAGGTATTTTGTAGATTTATACATGGAAGGGGAAATGCCAAATATGTTTAAGTAGCAAAAAGCATCTGATTTTTGGAAGATAAGAATGAACGGGACTTGCAAGTTAGTGTTTCCCTGTCTTAGTTCTTATTAGAGACTTAGAAAAATGTAGAAAAAAACCATCCTAATTTTGTCTCTTTCACAGTGAGATGTGTGGTAAGAGGAGTGCACTTTCTAGTGAGTGCATTTGTAGGCTGTCTGTAACACAGGCTGATGCAGAAAGTCTTCAGGGAAGATTCTTAGGCTTTGATAGTATGTGTGAAGTTGTAGCCTAGATTCTTTCCCATCCTTTGGAAGTTCTTATTTTGGCCCTTGTTCAGATCATCTTACTTCGAATTGTATTTTCTTCAAAGAGCTAGAGTTGTTCTTCTGGAGTTTCATTTGGCGCAGCACCTTTGCAAAGCTTTGGAAGAAAAGCTACTTACATACTGATTTTCAGCAATTTGCCAGCATTTCTTAACAGAAGCAATTTAGTGGTACACATATCAATCTAGCTGTTACGTTTGTTTTATATTGCGTATAAACTAACTTGTGCTTTTAAAGATTACTTAACCTTTTGTATTTTTAACATCTTTCATTATAGTGAGAAGTAGATCCTTGTTTCACCATTCTGGGATGACATAATAAAACCAGGGGTGTAACAGCGTAAAACCAGTAGTACTTAGACATGTTAACTTGTACAAATAGCCATCACAGTGGTAGCATTAGGGATTTAGGGACTGTAGTGATAGGACAAAGGATAATGGGTTCAAACTTAAACAGGGGAAGTTTAGAATAGATATAAGGAGGACGTTCTTTACTGTAAGGGTGGTGAGGCACTGGAATGGGTTGCCCAGGGAAGCTGTGAATGCTCCATCCCTGGTGGTGTTCACAGTCAGGTTAGACAAAGCCTCTGGTGACATGGTTCAGTGTGAGGCATCCCTGCCCATGGCAGGGGGGTTGGAACTAGATGATCTTAAGGTCCTTTCCAACCCTAACTGTTCTATGATTCCATGATTGTATGGCCTCTGCAATGCCAACAAGCATCTGTGAGGAGAATAAGCCTCCTAAACACAGAGTAAATTCATCAAAAAGGCTATGCTTTTAACTGGTTTACACTGTTACTACTTTTGAATGTAATGATTTAAAATATAGATTGCACATTAAAATTGAATTATTTATCGATTTTTAATGAAAATGGGGCTTTTTTTTTATTTTTTATTACTAGCATGCTTTAAATGCTACCTGTTTCTAACCTTGATGAGAGGAATGACTAGTCCTACTACCTTGCAAAGCCTGATATTTTTTCTTTGATGCTAATGGTCCTTACTGTGCGTCAAATCTGTCTTAATAAGAAGAAAATACATGCTTTGCAAACACTATTGTAAGACAGTATAACTGAAGTGCATAGTATGGTTTCTAGCCTCTAGAGAATACTGCAGCCTTTTAAAGCACTTTGAAAGACTGGACAAGAAGATCTGTCTAGAATAGACCACATTACAAGATCAGAGTCTGGAAATATTTATGTGGGTTTTAACTTTACTCACTGACCTCAGAGTGTAAACCCACAAACAGCTGAATTGCTACAAATGAAGGGTTGTAAACCCCTGCTGTTGACCTGTGAGTAGGGGTGGAGAAGAGAGGAACCTCTTAAAATGGCTTTGCCTTTGGGGAGATCATTACAATGAACTCCACTTACATAGTCCCATAGGAATTTTGGGCTTGACGTTCCAAGCATTTATGCATAGTACGTAATGGTCCTAGTGACATCACTATGATTATTCAAATGTGAAGGTTACATGTCTGTAAATACAGAGCTTATTTAGTTTTATTTCTGTTTTCTCCCAATTTGGCAATTAAGTTTATGAATGCATTAGAGGGTGCATCTAGTTGAAGAAATATTAATGATAGGGTCAATAAGCATAGCAGAAAAGACAAAAAGAACTACAAAGCAATACTCTGACATGGTATATATATATATTTTTTTGGGCACTTACACTGGGAGCCTGAAAAGAACGCTGTTAACTGTAGAAAAGGTTAAACTGTATTTGTGATTAATGAATCACATAAAGAAAGCAAAAGAAACAAGACCTGATTTGCAGTACACATACTCCAGTTTGAATTTGCATTTTTAAAAATTTAGAATTACAGATTTAATATTGCCTGGGGGAGAACAGCCAAATTTGAAAGCTAGGAACTCTTCTGATGTAATAGTTAATCACTTTAAACGCATCAGTAGCATCCACTAACAATAGCTTCTGTTGAATAAGAATATTAAAATGAAGGATTTCTTAATACAATTTTAAGTTTTAGTAAGTTTTAGTAGTAAGTCTTAGTAAGTTTTGCAGTAGTAGAACTGATTTGTTTGGGGCCAACTGAAAACCACTAACTTTTTAAGCATATTTTGGTGTAGACTAAAAAATACAATGCAGTTACCTAAAACGATTTCAAATTGATGACTGGAGACAATGAGAAAGTTGTTCACATTTTGATTACAAGTATACCTCAGTGGTTTAAATTTACATAGTTGGCTGAACTTTGTGAGGAAAAGTATGTGTTGGGCTTGTGGTTTTGTATTCCAAGTTCACCAAATTCTGTCCTACTGAGCACTACAGAAAACAGAGATTACTTAACATTGTCCAAACCTACACATCTTTATTTTTCACAATGTACTACGGTTTGGCTTATTAACAGCAAGAAATACATTTAGAATGGTTATTTAGAGGAGTTGTAATAATAATAGATACTATAATTTATTTTAATGTTACAAGCAGAGATATCTTAAATGTTACAAGCAGCAATATGTACATAATAGCTAGTAAATTTGACAGTGAATTATCTAAATCCATTGTTTGTTTCCCCTTATAAAATCCTGTTATCTCCTGAGTGACAATATTATTTTCTTGGAAAATGCATGAGTTTTTTATGCATAACATTCTGAGCAAAACATCTTTTCATTGCACCCATACTCATTCTTATCCCACACTTTTTTCAAGGCCATTATTAGTAAATTTTGAGGTTAGAGAGGTACTGACCCAATCAAACACGTACGGAGCTTGGCCTCTGAGTTAATTAAATATGGGTTAATAACATAAGGAAATCATTGTCCTTATTACAGTTATTAGGTAGTTAGTCAAATTATAGCTTCAAAGGAATGCGGAGCATGGAGAACTCGGGACTAAATTATGCATTTGAACCTTAGGCCAGCTTTTACTGTTGAGACAGTTTTCTGCTAAAAGAAATTGTGTGTCATTGAAATTAAATGCCTTTCTGGGGATGGAAGGTTCCATTTTTTAATGAAATTACTGACTGTGGTGTAGTGAAATGATTAAAATCAGTATTCCGGGAATGTAGTGGACAAAAAAATCAATAAATGCTAGCAAACCTTTACTGCTGGATGTGAATCATGGGAATGAAATAAACTAGTGCTAAAATAATAATTAAAAACATATCAGCACATTAATGTATTTAGCATGAGTCTCTTGAGAGATCATCTTCACTAATTTTTAGCATACATTTTACTGTGTAATGAGAAGCTTTCTTTTTCTCATATCCGTATTAGGCAGCATTTTTGCCCTTCCCCCCATGTTCCTGCACTGCAATCATTGTGCTTGCACTTATTATGTTACAAATGACCGAGGTAAGGCTGACATTCTCATTGCATGCAAAAAGAGCTAGTCTGCCAAGGCTTCTTTTTTTTTTTTTTCCTAATGAAGCAGCTTTGTGAAATCTCCCCATGTGTTAATACTAATGAAGATCCTCCAGCACAATTAAAATCACAGCCAGTGGCTGAAGAGGAAACAAAAAACAATGGCATCTTTCTACATATGCATATTTCTTTACGCTGAGATCAGCTTTATTTAGGAATAATGTTGATTTAAAAAATGCTTGTATGTAACATTTAACAAGCTGCACATACTCTTGAATTCTGTAAGTATGATTTTTACTAGGTCCCACTGAAATCATGCCGATCTTCTTCGTTGCGCAGTGGTACAACTTCATAGGGTTAGGGTTTATGGGGAGTAATCGTGTGGCTCTTGAAGTGTACTTTAACCCTGCTTGAGTTTGAGGCTGTGCCAAAGAGAGAGAGAGAAAAAAAAAGGAGAATACCATGTATATAGTTTGAAGGGTTGGTGCAGAGAAGCACAGCTTTGTTTTCCCAGATAACCTGTGTATGTTGCATCAGGAAAGGCGAGAATGTGGTTTTTTTAAAGATTAACTGTATTTAAACAAAAAAAGAAATTATTATGTCAATAGTTGGTGAAATTAAATACTTCCTCATAACTTGCACTCAATTCCCCCACCCTTGTTGCCCCTTTTACTTGGATTTAATTTATCTAGTTCTTCAAAAGTTGAACGTTGCTTCCACTGGGAATTTCTGTTTGCTGGGCTTGTGTCAAATGTCTGCTTTTTCGGAAATGGGTGGCCTTTTCTTTATTTTTATATTTTTCTCCCCATTAGACGGATATTGTGTCACAGACTCTTTGTTGCGATATTAAAATTTATTTTTTTACTTGAATTTAATCTGCAGTCCAAGAATTACGTACTTCAGAGGGGCAACTGCGTTCCCTCCCTGCCGATAAAGCCACGGTTAGAAATGGCCAAACACCGATCTACCCCCTTGTCGCTGTTTGTCAGAGCGGGTCCGCTCACAACTTTCCCGGACGCGGAACGACTGCGCAGAGCGAGCGAGGGCTGCGCCCGCGGCACCACCCGCCCCTGCCCGGCCCTTCCCGAGCCCACGGGCCATTTGTCACCGGGGCCGGAGCGAGACGAACGGCTCCCCGGCCTCCCGCTCCCACGAACGTGCGCCGCCGGTCTGGCTGACGTCACTCGGGCTGCCGAAACCGAACAAACCCGAGGAGAGGAGCGATAGGCTCGGCTCGGCCGGCGCGGGGCACCCAGCGCCGCCGCTGCCCCCGCC
>JANRGW010003714.1:0-17788 GCA_024733675.1 Psilopsiagon aymara
TAGTGGTTTGTGTTATACTGTAGTTAGTAAACTGTTCTTATCTCAACCTGTGGGAGTTGCATTCTTTCGATTCTCCACGTAGCAAACTGCGTGGCTGATTTACGGCCTAAACCACGACAGTAGCATGATGGAGAAAAATTGGAGAATTGGAAAAATGGTGCAAGTAGTAATCTGTGGATAATACAGACTTTTACTATGTTGGAGTAAGAGGGGAAGGGGTTTTGTCTGATGGCTATTAAACTTGGGGAGAAGGATACTCTTGACTGTGTTTACTTGTAATATTGGGGTACTAAAATGCTTAAAGTAGCCAAATGTCTTTTTTGTGCTTCTTTACAGAGAAAAAATTAAGGGCTGGATTAAGGAGCAAGCCCATAAATTTGTAGAACGTTATTTTAGTTCTGAAAATATGGATGGAAGCAATCCTGCACTAAATGTATTACAGAGACTTTGCACTGCAACTGAACAACTCAACCTCCAGGTTAGAAATGGCAAATTGCTTGGAATGGGGGTGGGAATGGAAGCATTGGAAGTACTAGGAAGAAACTAGAGAAGTGCTGACCATTTTGGACAGTATGGCCATTATTTTAAACATAGTTTTTTCATTATCTTAAATAATCTTAGAGTCATAGAATAGTTAGGGTTGGAAAGGACCTTAAGATCATCTAGTTCCAACCCTCCTGCCATGGGCAGGAACACCTCCCACTAAACCATGCCACCCAAGGCTCTGTCCAACCCGGCCTTAAGCACTGCCAGCAATGGAGCATTCACAGCTTCCCTGGGCAACCCATTCCAGTGCCTCACCACCCTTACGGTAAAGAATTTCTTCCTTATATCCAATCTAAACTTCCCCTGTTTAAGTTTGAACCCCTTACCCCTTGTCCTATCACCACAGTCGCTAATTGATAGGACAAGGGGTAACGGGTTCATACTGCAGTATTACTCAACTTGCTATGGTGGGGTTTTTTTTCCTTTTTTTTTTTTAATTAGTATGCAAGATCTGACACAGGTCATTCATGACAAATGAGAGAGAATTCATGATAAATGACTGGTATTAACAAGGGTATTATTGATTCCTAGCAGTATGTCAGTTAGCATTTTGAAATGTTAAGGATTTACTTGAAGAACACAGTTTGTAATAAATTTGAGGATGGGGGAGGACAAGAAGGAAGTAGCATTTTGGTGAAAGAATAGAAATACAGATAGGGAGGAATCTACTAGCACTTGAAGAACTTGAGCCTTGCTTCTCAGACAACTGTAATACTTGATAGATGGTCTAAACCTCTAACATCTAAAATAGCTAAATAGCTGAGTTATGTTCTGTGCTTTGATCTGAGCAGTTGTTAACATATTAAACTTCTCTTACTTTCTCCCACCCAGATGCCATGTAAAATGTATGCCAATCTGAGTTGTATGGGTTTTTTGGTGTGTTTTTTTTTTTTTTTTTTTTTTTTTTAAGTAACCCTTCTGTTTGGAGCTCATTTTCATGCTGCATGAGGCAGAAATGGGACCTTGCATTTCTCTTAAAATGGGGGAGATAAGGATGTTGCCTGTAGTGTCTCCTTTTGAATAGAGAAATTGTTTATGCTTGATTATTTGCCCTGTCATTGCTTGCATTGAGTTACTGTACCCTCTGGATTTTCTCTTTTTATCATTCCCTTTAAAGCTGTTCTGTGCGGTAGGAGGAAAAATAGCCCTTACTACCTGGGTAGTAAAATACTATTTTCATACTTTCCAGGTGGATGGTGGAACAGAGTGCCTTGTAGAAATCCGTAGCATTGTCTCGGAGTCTGACGTCTCCTCATTTGAAATCCAGCATAGTGGGTTTGTTAAACAACTGCTGCATTATTTGACATCTAAATGTGAGAAAGATGCTGTAAGCAGAGATATCAGATTGAAAAGATTTCTTCATGTATTCTTTTCTTCTCCAGTAAGTTTTCTTGATTTGTGTTTTGTCATTCTTAATAGTTTTTCTCTCACATTGTACTTATCTGACCATCTGACAGGATTGGCAATTACCTTGACTTACAGATGGAGTACGGAATGAATTTTTTTTTTATGCCTTAAGCTGTGTAACACATGTTATTCACATGTCCCTGAGTCTTTGTAGGTCACAAACTCTTTAGAATACCCTGTAATTAAATCACAGACTCATACAGTGGTTAGGGTTGGAAGAGACCCTGAAATCATCTAATTCAGACCTCCCTGCAGTGAGCAGGGATGCCTTACCCTGCTGCCCAAGGCCGTGTAAAATCTGGCCTTGAACAGTGCCAGGGATGGAGCATTTACTGCTTCTTTGGGCCACATGTTCCAGTGCCTCACCCCTGCAGTAAGAATTTCTTCTTTATATCTAACCTGAACTTCCCCTTCTTAAGTTTAAAATACAGGAGATTCCACACAGCAGTGTAAATGAATTCCAAAGGGGCCAATTGTCTGAGTCTTGAACAACTTGGAAGTTGTTTCTGCCTAGTAAGAAGTTGATATGGAAGGAGTTTAGTAATCTTGCCACTTTTTCCCTTAGTCCTAAATACTGCAAGAAACCAGATTGTCCTGTTTTTAAAGGAAGAAATTTAAAGTGGAAGAGAGGAAAGTAGATAACTATAGCTTCTGAGAAGTTTCTTGCTCGTGGTTAAGGGTAAATGCTTAAAATCCCTAGGGCTATTTGGTAGAAACCAGGAGAGAAAAGTGCATCCTTTGAAACAGGTCATTTGTTTTGACATAAATTTGTCCTCTGGTCATCGTGATACTGCTGCTACTTTAACTGAGAGTAGTGAATCTTAATTTTTTTTCTTTTTTTTTTTTTTTTAATGACTTGTGGTAAGAATTGTTGAAGATGGCTTAATTTAAGTACATAACTAAAGGATTGGAATGTATTTCAGCTTCCGGGAGAAGAACCCCTTGGAAGATTAGAGCCATTAGAAAATGCACCTTTGTTGGCATTAGTCCATAAAATGAACAATTGCCTCAGTCAAATGGAGCAGTTTCCCGTCAAAGTGCATGACTTTCCTAGTGGAAATGGAACAGGGAGCAGGTAAGGATTAATGCTCAGGTAACAGTCTTGCTGGAAGCTTTTGTTTTCAAAGACTTGTTTCAACCCTAAATGTTCCAAGAGGTTATAGAGACTTCTGACCTATTAAAGATGAAAGCAGTTACACAGTTCACAATTTTTTAAATTCAGTGGAATACTGAGTATTTAACCAAATGTTTGCTTATCATCCTGAAACTTCTCTCCCTTCGATTAGGGGTGGATGTGTTATTTTAAATGCAGTCTAAATTCAAATGTTGTCTTTGCCCCCATGTAACAAACACTAGGAAAAAATAACATCTGTGCAATAAATGCACTCTCTTTTTTTTCTTTTAATTTTTTTTATTATGGAAGTAATTAAACTACTAAGTTTGTATTGTAGTGCTAGATTTTGTTATTCTGGTTGGTTCTGTTCTCTAGGATGATAATGGATTGAGTGGTAACTGTTGGCTGCCAACATAGTTTAGCTGTGGACCTGCCCTGTGTCTTAAAATATATTAAGTTTGGAACCCAGTATGTTACTTGCATTTTAAGTAACAAATTTGTGTGACTGAAGACCTATTTCTACAATCTATTTTCCATACTCGTCTTTAATAAATCAACTCTTTTTCATTCAGTATGTAGCAGTAAGTTTTGAAAGTACTTCATGGTGCTGGCTAAAAGCTGAATTTGACTGTAGACGTTTTTGTGACTACTTAGAAATTAGGAGGGAAGGAGCGTTAAAGAATATTTTTCAAAAGCTCTTTTTTGAAGTTTGATATGTCACAACAGTTTGACTGCTAGTTTTACTGTAGATTATGTCAATGAGGATTTTGAGATGTTAAGATTTGGTAGTCTTTCACTAGCACCTGGAAATAGAAGCAGCCCAAGATAAGACGTTTGTGGATAAAAATGGCTATCTTGAGTGTTGACTGGTGAGATGGAACTTGGATGTAAACTATACTTCACAAGAAAAATGAGGAGCTTTTGCATTGTCTTTATTAAAAATGCATATGAGCAGATACTTGCATTTTCCACCCCTGATTCTGATCCTTATTGCAATGCACATAGTCACAGATGTAAATCTCATCAGACCTCAAAGGTGGTCAGTATAGGCCATACTGTATTCAGATCTCCGACTAAATTTTCTCTTAATCCATGTAGTTTCCATTGGAAATCGGATTTTGTCCAACTTGGGTTCTGGTGGTCTTGTTAGAATAAATTTTTTAATCTGTTTATCCAAATCTTAAAGAAATAGACTGAGAAATGATCATAATCTGAACAAGTGAATTTGCAAATGCACATATAAGCCTATTAATGCATTTTTATTGGATTCTTTGTGTAGCAACTTTTTTCACAAATTATTTTGAGTTTTTCTCTCAACAGAGGATCCCAAGCTTTAAAGTTCTTCAATACACACCAATTAAAATGCCAACTGCAAAGACATCCAGACTGCGCTAATGTGAAACAGTGGAAAGGTGGACCTGTGAAGATTGATCCCTTGGCTTTGGTACAAGCCATTGAAAGATACCTTGTAGTTCGAGGTATATATATTTTATTTTATATTTTAGTTTTTCCCCCTCTAGTTGCATGTGTTTCGCTTCTTGGGAAAGTCAGTACTGTCAGTAGTGTAGAGTCTGTAAAAACAAAATGAAAACCAAAACAGCAAACAAACAAAAAAACCCAACCAAAAGCCCCCAAACCAAAAAAACTGATAAGTCTACTGAAGACACATGGGAGATGCTTTTATGTATATCTTGCTCACAGGTGGGGAAATTAGAATCTTCCCTTTTCTGATCCAGCCTTTTTTTCCTGTTGTAAACAGTTCAATGTAAATACTAACTGAAGTATTATCTGGATCTGTCAGATTGGCTGTAACTTGGCATTTTTGATGCCAGATGTTGATACTGAAATTTGTGCTAACACATATGAACTTTTACTGATGTATTTTGGAACTGTATGTAACAGTGGAGTTTATAAAATTCAAAGTTCAAAAGTGTTGCTACATTTTATGTGAAAACAGATGAGGATGTCTTTTTCCTCTCTTGCCTCAGGCTATGGAAGAGTAAGAGAAGATGATGAAGATAGTGATGATGATGGATCGGATGAAGAAATAGATGAATCTTTGGTAAGCTTTTGCTGTGGGTGTAAGAGGAGGGAACAGTGTGAGGAGAGCATTAAATAAAAGCTAGCAACGAGTTTCCTAACTTGTGTGGCTTTTTTTTTCGTTCAGGCTGCTCAATTCTTAAATTCAGGGAATGTGAGACACAGACTGCAATTTTACATTGGGGATCACTTGCTACCATACAATATGACTGTGTATCAAGCAGTGAGGCAGTACAGTTTGCAAGCTGAGGAGGAGAGAGAGTCTACAGATGATGAAAGCAACCCATTAGGAAGAGCTGGGATTTGGACAAAAACACATACTATTTGGTAAGTTGGCTAGAGAAATCAGGGGACAACTTCTCAACTTCTGTAGTTCCCTAGATACGTGTGTCTAAAGGAAATTGGAATATAGCTGTCTCCCTGCCTCTGCCCTGGGGGGGGGCTGACACGGGACCCGCCACAAAACAACTCCAAAAAAAAACAAACCCCCAAACAAACAAAAACCCTAATAAAACCAAACCAACAAACCACCACACTGTAGCTTTGAGTTTCCTGATGTGCTTGAGATACTTGAATCGTAGTTAAGAATTCATTTTTAGCTACTGATGTTTTTTCTAGCTCATGAGTGAAGCTGGTGAACAAGAAATGGCGAGTTTTAAATGGTACCTGCTAGATTGAGACAAATTGTTCATAGTGTTAGGTAACTAAGTACAAACCACAGTATTGTCTGCAGTCTACAAATAGTGATAAACTTCTACTGGTTTTTGTAGTTGATTGCTGTGCAGGTATATGCATTCTGTGACCATGTTTTGGAAGGAGCAGTATTGACCTATGACTGTGCCAAATTTATAATGTTCCAGCAGTGTCTTTTTCTTGCTAATATTTAAATGTGTTATTCAAAAGAAAAACCAAGAACAAACCACTTTTTTTCTATTTTTTTTTTTTTTTTCTTCTCTATACCTTCTGCTTCTCTTCCAGTTCATGGAGCCGGAGGGTCCCCATTTTTTCTCCCCCATGACATGCTTTGCTTCTGAGGGCAAAGGCTGGATCATACCTAAATGCATTGTTCTTGTCTTTCTGCTTTTAACTGTCATACAAGTAAAAATCTGGTAATAAAAGAACTAACACTTTTATAACTGCTTTTGTTTCCATGTGAGCATTTCACAAACATGTTTTTAACTTCTAATTACGTTTTAGGTACAAACCTGTGCGGGAGGATGAGGATGGTAATAAGGACTGTGTTGGTGGCAAAAGAGGAAGAGCACAAACTGCTCCCACAAAAACCTCCCCTAGAAATTCTAAAAAACATGATGAACTGTGGCATGGTGAGTATGTTGGATGGGGAAGAAGAGTGTTTAGAGATGTTATAATGTTTCTTTTAAAGCAAGCACAGTATAAGAAAAGTAAGCACACACATATATATATGATGTGTATTAAAGCTAAAAAAATACTTGAGTTGTCTAAGGTCTTTGTAGTTGAGTGAATGCTATGACTACCTAGGCTGTTGATAATTAAATCTTGGGAAGACTTCTAGTTGATTTGTTTTAATTAAAATACTCTTTTTGTCATTTCCTACTAGATGGTGTATGCCCTTCGGTATTAAATCCCCTCGAAGTTTACCTCATATCTACTCCACCTGAAAACATAACATTTGAAGATCCCTCATTAGATGTTATTCTTCTTTTGAGAGTTTTACATGCTATCAGTCGATACTGGTATTACTTGTATGATGTGAGTAGAACACTTTTTAAATAATTTTTGCAATTGATAGGCAACTCTGTCCTGAAACACCTTAAAAATAGCTTTCTTCCCCTGTCTACTGCCCCGCACCAGGACAAAATAATGCAAATACTATTATCTCCTCGTGCATATTTCTCTAACTTCTGGTGAGCTGAAGGCTATTAATTCTGTTAGTCAGTCATCTTTCCTCTGTAGTGTGTTAAACAAATTTTCAGTGCTTTTTTTCTCTTCGTTAACTTCAAAGAGCAGCATTATTCCGGAAAAGAAAATTAGTACTAAAAATTTACTCAGTCTTTCTTTCAAGTCTTAGACTCTGTGTCCAAATTGACAATGATAATTTCTTTTTACAAGCAAATTAGAAGCATTAAGAACACCCTCTTAACAAAGACTTGCCATTTCTTCCAGCATTTTTTTAACTAGAAGTGCATTTTTTTTATGTAATACAGAATGCAATCTGCAAGGAGATAATTCCAACCTCAGAGTTTATCAACAGTAAACTGACAGCAAAAGCAAACAGGCAGCTTCAGGATCCTTTGGTAATTATGACAGGAAACATACCAACTTGGCTGACAGAACTTGGAAAAACATGGTATGAATGTCTTACTATATAGTATTACTAATTTGAGTTCAGTAGGCCTCCTGGCTGTGCGTCGCAGGTGCGTCATATGCTCTAAGGCTTTTGAAAGTGCTAGGGGAGGTTAAAATGTAGTCACAAAAGTTGTATTAAGTTACACAGTAACACTTGAATGAATGCTTTCAACAAAATATGAAGGGATACACTAGATACAAAGTTTGGTCCACCTCTCACAGGACTTCCTGAGAAATTTCTCATTGAAATTGTAGTACTTGATTACTCAGTTTTTATTTTTATTTATATTTTCTTTTTCTCCCCTTAAACTCCATAGCATTTTGGTCTGGATTTTTTTCTGTTTTCTTCTTATATTAAATTTCATCTCTAGACTCTTTGTTTGTAAGCATTGTAAGTAAACTAAAATGTGTTCTGAAAGTCTTCCTTTGGAGGCTGCTTTCACCACTGTGTTTAATAAAACATTTGTTTTGGTCATACTGAATTTCTAGTGTGTTTAAGCTAAACTATGTATAGTCATGGAGGCAAGTTGGAACCTAGCTAACTAATCCAATGCTCTTTACAGCCCATTTTTCTTTCCATTTGATACCCGTCAAATGCTGTTTTATGTAACTGCTTTTGATCGTGATCGAGCCATGCAAAGACTACTGGATACTAATCCAGAAATCAATCAGTCAGATTCTCAGGATAGCAGAGTGGCACCACGACTGGATAGGAAAAAAGTAGGTATATCTTGTTTAAAAACTGAATGAATGATCTGTTTGGTTTTGTTTTGTCTTTAAGAATATCAGTATGAGGGAAGACTCGTGTGAAACTTGAACATAGCCAATACTCAGGTTTTGGTAGCATACTGATAAAGGGGGGGGTTGGTTTTTATTTAAAAGCCCCGGAGTAGAAAGCACATTGTCTTCTAGGTGTCTGCCACAAGGTGGCAGAAGGGGATAAAGGATGTTTGCATTGCTTTCTCATTGTCTCCTTAATTTTGAATTGAAGTCTTTACGTAATTTCTGAAACTTTTCAGAGAATGAACACCTAAGTTTTAGGTAATATTAATGACATTTCCACGTATTATCTGGTAAATTTGTTTTGCTTTTATAGTTTCAGAGGAATTCAAGTAATAGTGTTTACACCATTAAGTGTTACCTGAATAAACAAAAACATTGTTCTTGTCTTCTGGAAGAATATTAAGCCTCCTCCTGTCACAGTGTAATAAAACTAAGCTGTGACTGTATAAATTGAGGGAGTATCAGGTGTCTGCCTGAAGTATGGGGAGATGTTATCGTAAACTAAAATTTGCTGTAGAGTCTTGAATACCTTGGGGTGGAGGGGGGGGAGGACAGGAGACATGAGAATTTAAATCAACCAGAATGTAGCTTCCAACATGTAGGAATCCTGGTGCTATTGTAATTATTTTTTTTGTGTGTGTATGTGTTTCAGTTTGGTCTGGTGGTTTTTTTGTTGTTGTTTTTTTTTTGTTTGCTTGGGTTTTTTTGTTTGTTTTTTTTTGTTTGTTTGTTTTTTGGTGGTGTTTTTGTGTAGTTTTGTTTGTTTGTTTGTTTTTCTCTTTTGGGGCAGGAGGGTATTTGTTTTGGTGTTTTTGCAACCTGCCATTTTCCCTACTAGAGAATCTGCAAGGGCAGGGTATAAGAATATTCCTTTAGGTTGCTAAAGTTTGGCATTTTTAAGCTGTGTTTTCTTCTCCACGTTCAGTATGTAACATCACATGACAATGCTTCTCTGTTTTGTGCTATGTCTTACAGTCCTACTGCCAGAATCTTGGCAAAAGTTGTACCTAATAGTTATGCAAATATAAAGCATTGGGGTTTTTTATATTGAATGTTTTAATTCTATTATGTTTCCATATAGAAGCAAGAATTATTTTATCAAAGTATAAGCTTACAATTTGTTTAACTGTGGAACTGTTAGCATGGCATGGAAGAAACTTGAATAACTGATTTTTTTCCTGTTGTAACTTGCCTTGGGAGCATGCAAACTTTAATTTCACAACTTAAAACTTCTCTAATGTGCAGCGCACTGTGAACAGAGATGAGCTGTTGAAACAGGCAGAATCTGTGATGCAAGATCTAGGCAGTTCAAGAGCCATGTTGGAAATCCAGTATGAGAATGAAGTAAGTAATATCAGTGCAGTCTAATTTAAGTCCTTTTTGCTGGAGATTAATTGGAAAATGCTACACCTTTCCTAGAATGACTTGATCAGACACTTGGTCCTTCAAATTTCTGGTGCCACAAAGTTTTGTTTATTAATTATCCCTAATTCACTTGATTGTAATTTTTAGTTGTTAGGAGAAGCTCTTCCTGATCTAGATTTCAGTCTTCTTCTGCAGAACAGACTTTTTTCTTTTTTTCTACCTTCAGGCAAACAGCTGTGTGCATTTTTTGTATAATATGATCATTAGATGGTTAATACTTTTTATTCCACTATAGTTCTCTCTCTTTTGTGGTATTTCCAAGTTGTCTCAGTCATATTGTGAATGTTGGCGTAGTTGGGTTCTCTAGATGCTTTTAGCAATCTTCTTAATAGCCAGTATTGTACTCTATTTCTCAGACTGAGTAAAGATTTTGATAATTCAAACTGACCTAATGGACTCTTTATCTCATTCCATCTCCTCTTCCCCACATCCATCCTCCTTCCCCCTGAAGGTTGGCACAGGCCTAGGCCCCACGCTAGAGTTCTATGCACTTGTATCTCAGGAACTACAGAGAGCAGACTTAGGCCTTTGGAGGGGAGAAGAAGTGACTTTAGCGAATCCAAAAGGTAAATGTTTTACTACCTGACCTACCAATATTGATCTAATGTTGAACTGATTTTAAGTTGACTTTAATTATTTGAGTGGCTTTAAAAGAGCGTTTCAATTTGTGGTCGGGTAGTGCGCCTCATGACAGTGTTCAGTTATCTTTGTATATGTATTGAACATTTTTCATTTCTTCCTCAACAGGAAGCCAGGAAGGTACCAAGTACATCCATAACCTTCAAGGCCTTTTTGCACTTCCTTTTGGTAGAACAGCCAAGCCAGCTCACATTGCAAAAGTTAAAATGAAGTTCCGCTTTCTGGGGAAACTAATGGCCAAGGCAATCATGGATTTTAGACTGGTGAGAATGAAATGGAAAAAATGTGTTTCTGAAGGTTTAAATGAAAATGCTAGGTCTGAGGGAAAAAACATTAAGATGTGTGTAGAATTATTTTTGGCTCTAGCAGCTTGGGGGAGAGTGGGAGTGCAGCTGGAGTGTTGAGGGTGAAAAGGTAGTACATGTTGAAGATTTGTTATGGTGGCTTTTGAAACCGTAGTGAAAAAAGAAAGAGCCATTGCCTGCCATGTTGCAGTCCCTCCAGTCTTCTTTCAAGATCATCTTGGACATACTATTCTGGCTGCTAGCTTACTGATTGCTCTAAGGTGTATGCACTAGGGTTTTCTTGACTGCAAATTTCTCAGGTAAAAACACTCGGACATGGGTTTTGTTGTGTGCCAGAACTGTGAATTGGTAAATAAATTCTAGACCTAGTCAAGCAATAAAGTAGCTAAAGGTACAGTTTTATAAGACAGTTCAATACTAAACAATGCTTACATCTCAATTTCCAGGTGGACCTTCCTCTTGGACTCCCTTTTTATAAATGGATGCTACGGCAGGAAACTTCCTTAACATCACATGACTTGTTCAGTATTGATCCAGTAGTAGCCAAATCAATATATCACCTTGAAGATATTGTAAGACAAAAGAAAAGACTTGAACAGGACAAAACACAGGTGGGAAAGTAACCCTAAGAATGGAAGAGTTACTTCTCACATACCTTTGAATTTTATAAAGTAGCCATAATTAAATGTGCAATAATGCTTAATACTGATATTAATAGTGATAATGACTTCATTCTAATAAAGGAGTAGTTTTAATGTTATTAAATCATTGGTTAGTAATTACAATATTGTCTTTTTGTAATGTAGACTCTAACAATGGAAACTTATTATGAGATTCTTCTGTGTGATTATACACAGGCTAGAAATGTCTAAAACTGCCAGATGTTTGCTGAAGGTAACTTCTTTTTGGTTCACTTTGAAAAGCTAACCAAACTGATCAGAGGAAAAAATCTATCCTTGATTTCTTTTCCTTTTTTTTTTTTACATTCAGAAGGCATGACTTTTTTATTAGTCAGTTTAGACAGATTTCCAGGTATTCTTAAAAGCAGCTTTTGTGTTGTTTTTTGTTCCCACCCTCCTAACCTCCACCCCCACTGAGGAGCTATAAGAGAACTGGCATAAAACTGACTTCATATGTGAGCATGCAGGTTCTTTTATAGATACAGAGAAGTCCTAATTTTTCAAGGTTTCACAGTTAGCCTTAAACAGTTCTGCTAACTGTTGCAGAGTAGTGATGAAAGGTCTTTGGCGTGCATGTTCTTGTTCTGATCCAAGGTTAATAAGTAATAGGTAGCAATAACCTGTTTTATACTTGTAACACATCTTTGTTACTAGTGAAGCTATTGCAAGCATGTGGACCCTTGTTGCTCTTCACCTTGCTGCCTCTTTATCGTTGGTCACCCCTTTTAATTTCCCAACAAGAGTTTGAAAAACCTGAAACCAGGTGGCTGAAAGCTAAAAAATGTCAGTATGCATGCCAAATATGAATGCAATTTATTACTCTGAAGAAAACCAAACCACAGCCAAACGCCTTAGTGTATCATGCATCTTCTCTTGCAGGAGTATTTTCTAATCAGTAATATGCAGGAATTTTAAGTAATTCTAAAATTTCCAGGAAAAAAGTATACTCTTACGTTCTTTCAGCTTTGTCCATTAAGATAGTTTGTCTTGGTTTACTGGTATGAAAAATGTAGAAGAAAAGCAAGGAGTACAGTAACAGTAAAAAAATAATAATAGTATTTTTTAAATGGAAGTTTTTACTTAATCCAAACTGCTTAAAAAGTCATAACTTTTGAATAAGTCAACGTGAATGAATTGTTCTCACTGTTTTCATTTTCAATTTTTTAGACCAAAGAAAGTCTACAGTATGCATTGGAGGCTCTGACTATGAACGGGTGCTCAGTGGAAGATCTAGGGCTGGACTTCACACTTCCTGGGTTCCCTAATATAGAACTGAAGAAAGGGGGAAAAGATACACCCGTGACCATCCACAATTTAGAGGAGTATCTCAGAGTATGTTAAAGCAAAGCTAGAACTAAAATTTCTTTGCTCTTCCTCGCTTTACTCCCCAGTAGTTTGTTTCCATCTATGTTTCTGTTCATTCTTGTGAGCTGGGCACAGCAGTAGTTTTCCTACTGACTCCTTCTCTTCTGTACTGGTTTATTACTACAGAAAAATCTGTTTGAATCCTAGTCAGTGCACATGACTTGAAAATTTTATATTAAAAAATAGTTGGTACATGCATAATGAAGTAATCAAAAGGATGGATAGTGCTTTTTTGGTTTGTTTTGGATAAAAAGTGTTTGTAGTAACAGGAGTAATTTGAGCTGTGGGCTGTGGACTTTCAGAATCTTTTAACAAGTTGCCACATCTGGGTATGATAGTGAATGTGTTTGCAATAGTGATTTAGCACCTGCTACTCATGCTTTAATGGGCTTTGAATTGTTATACTGAAATTTGTTGGGGTTAGAAAGCATTAGCTTGGTTGTGAGTCAAAAAGCAGTAGTTGTCTTGTTTTGTTTCGTTTTGGTTTTTTAAACCCAGACGAAGCACAATACAACCCCCTCCCACAAACAAAAACCCAAACCATTTAAAAAAAAAAAATGAGGTATAGGCACGGGTAACAAAATGATGCCATAATTAGTTGGCAGTGCACATGCATATTGATATATTCGATGTTAGAAGGGACATAAAACATAGAAAAGCAGAAGGGTGATACTGCTTGACAAGGTAGGAAACTGTTTCTGCATAACAAAGTATTACAGGGAATAGGTAAAAAAAAGCCTGGAAGAGGGACAGGGAAAGGCAGGAAGAATGCAATATTATCACATGAAGTTGTGAGTGGGTAGAGGTAAGAGTGATTGATTGCATCATGAGTAAGCCATTATTTCAAATCCTAAATAATGCATTTACTGGCAAGTTAGTCTGCTGCCAATTTCATTCTGAGGAGTGTTACAATTTTTAAGTACTGGTAAGACACAAATCTGATGCTTTGGTAGAAGTGATTCAGTAAGGGGCATATAAGCTCTTGCATGTGAACTGAGAACTTTGGAAAAATTACTCCATGATCCTTACAACTGAAAATTTAGCAGTTACTGTTGATGTTCCATACTCCACATATTCAGTTTTCATATCTTTTATTTGTTGAATACAAATTCTGCTAGTCTAGAATTACTGAATTAAGCATATTTGGGTATGAAGCTATTTGCAGACTTATAGAAGGGCAGTGCTAATGACCATAGCCTGTTAGAAATAGCATTTGCAGTCTGGGGAAAGCTGAACAAGGTTGCTTTCTAGTCTGACAGCAAGCTGTATGAAAATCAGGATGTTTTTCTAGGTAACACATATCAGGTATCTGATCTTCAGAGGAAGGCTTGCAGACATCTTTGGTGTCCTGTAGTTGTCCTATCACAGACCTTTAGCATTTTAAAGGACAAGCATATCACTACAGAAAACTTGCTCTCTGCTTCTTTCTAAACAACTTTAGGAACTGTTTTCTTGAAAGGACACCTGTGAGGTTATTCATCTTTATATTCCACCTTATAGAGGAATCCATATCCCAGTAATTAGTGCTACAGACTTGATGTCAAGGAAATAGAAAAGATTTTGGAGAGAAAATTAGTGTCATCTGTATCATAAGTATGATGAATTGTGGTTTAGAAACAGTATATTTAATGTATCAGCTAGCCTGTACAGCTCCCTGTGGGTTAGCTGCCCTGCTCTTAAAAATATCATTTTCATTAAAATCTTGTGTGTGGGCTACCATTGAAAGTAGTTTAAGAAGTTAGAATATCCTGCTGGTACTTCATGCCTTTCCTGCAGTCATGTCATTCTACCCTCTACTTCCTTTAGTGCCCCTCACTGCCCAAAGGACAGTTCCCACAGGAGCTGCCTTTATCAGAAAGTAGAACTACTTCAGCTACCAGCATAACGAAAGACTTTATTCTTCACACACACCACCTCCCCCTGCTGTTTTTCCCCTGTACTATAAAGAAAGAGGACAACCTGCATGTTCTGAATTTATGGACGAAGTTTCTGGAGTGCAGCTTTTTGCCTAGTAAATTTGATCTCCTCTTTGAATCTGCAAGAATACAGTGCAGCTTAATTTTGCACATGCTCCTGGTCATAAAAAGTAATCGCAATTTGAAGTAAGCAACTCTGTTGTTACAATATTCTATAGCCATAGAATATTTTATGTTACAGAGCATCCTTCTGTGCTGCTGGTTCTTACTAGCTTCCTTTTCAGTATTGCAACCTGATGTGTGAAAATAGGGGTATGTACTTTACCTGAAATTCAGTGCCTGGCCATTTTCTAGGAAAGGTTGTCAACGGATTCTAATAGGCTTTCTGAACAGAGAGCTTTCTGGAACAATTAACCTCTCAATTATTGGGACAGGGTTAAAGACTCACTTCAGGAATTCAGCTGAATTCAGCATCAGTGAGGTTTTTAATAATACTCAAATGCATCCTTAGAAATCTTAGAAGCTTACCTGGAATGCTGAAAAGACCTTTTAATACATTTAAAAACTACTAGTTGTGTGTTGGCAACACATCAGCATCACTTTCCTGCTAGAGCTGAGGGTGTTCGAGGCAAGTGGAATTATTGGTAGCACTGACAAGATGCATCTGCAATGGATAATATATTTCTTAATATAGTGGAGAAATACTGGCTGCAGGAGTTCTGAAAGAAATTCAGTCTTGTTTTCCTCCCTCCCTGCCCCCACAGTGATTAATGTTTCAGTATGTGCTGTCCACTTTGGAAGGTGAACTTGGTCCTGAGGGGTAACTGCAGATACAAAACCAAAACAACAATAACAAATCCCCCATAAAAAGTCTTAACTACTGTCTTTCGCATTAGGATTCTTAACCAAATCCTAGAAACATGAAATGAAGTTATTTATTCCTCCCTGTATTAAGCTGCTTAATAAAGCAAAAATACTGAAGTTACTTTTTGTAACTATATATTAGAAAGGGGACCTGTATGTTTTCATGGGGGAAACTAATATAATACTGCCAAAGATGCTTTAAGGATTTTTGTTTCAGTTGCTGAATTTAAAATAAATATCTGTGTACAGAAAGAACATCTAGCTTAGGCTTCTAAAAATATCTGTTGAATGTTTGAATTTGTTTTAAAATATCTTGATATATAGATTCAATTTAACCAGCTGTTCTGAACTCTGTGTATTAACTTTGGTTTATAAAAAATCAAGGCAAATATGTTGTTTAAATTCTGCATAAATTGCATGCTTAGGGTATTCTAAATAAGTTGTACTAATTGACATTGATAAACCACACAAGAAAGTTGTAAAGAAAAAACCCAGCAAATTCTATGTCTGTTGCATTGCAGCAGCACACTTGCACACAGTAGTATGAGGTTATGAATTAAGGCAGAATGAGGCAATGCCATAGAACAACTCCATTATTCAAAGTTCAAACTCTGCCACAGCTACAGTGAGCATATGGGTAGGTTTCTGTAGAGTTTTCTTTGCAGCTGTAGTTTTTTCAATACTAGTGATCATTGCACACTTCATTAAAATGACTGTTTTTTTTTTTTTCCCATTCCCTGCAGTTGGTTATATTTTGGGCACTAAATGAAGGTGTTGCCAGACAGTTTGACTCATTCAGAGATGGATTTGAATCAGTCTTTCCCCTCAGTCATCTTCAATACTTCTATCCTGAGGAGGTTGGTAAATATGTCTTTACTGATGCTTTTATAACCTTATATCTGTATGTACAGACAGTCTGAACCTAGGTGTGTACTGGATGCAGAACATTTGTGACAGAGTCTGATTACGTGACATTTCTGCTGCATGGTAGTAAAACATTGGTGTTCTTTAAATCACATACTTACAAGTTTTCAGCAGTGGTCATTTATCTGATGCTTTTATTTATGAACTTCTCAATTTTCTTTAAAATCGAGTATATCCATCTTTTCTGATCAAAGTGCTCAAATTTCTATATTCAGGTTCTTTATATTAGTGTGGATACTTTTAATTCCTTGTTTTGCAGTACTTCTTAATAGCTATTCAAAATATCCAAAACAAACCCAAACAAACCCAGGACAGTGGTGCTATTTTTCTGTCAACTTGTTGTTTGGCATGGTTTGATGCTTGCTTCTGCTTGGGAATCTAAAAATATGGACACTAGTCTATTGCTAATCTGCTAATATAGTTAATCAGAATTAAGCCATAGGATCAGCATGAGATATTTATATCTTTTCCTTGGAAAATATTTGTCATTGCTCTACCACATGAGATGTGTATGCGAAGGCAAATTCAGCAAATGAGGTTGTTGCTGGGATGAAGCAATTGCATTCAAAGAATTTGGGAGGATTGGTTGGGGTGACTAAGGTTATTTTGCAGCGAGTGATTCCAGAAAGCAGAATACTGTGCTAGTAGTCAAAACAGAGAGTACTTTTTCTGCCTCAAGTTTGAAAAGGGAAAACTTAATTCCATGTTTTTTAATTTTATAGTTGGAGCAACTTCTGTGTGGCAGTAAAACAGACACTTGGGATGCAAAGACTTTAATGGAATGTTGCAGGCCAGATCATGGTTATACACATGACAGGTAATATGGTGTTGATCTTGTTAAAACATAAGTATTAGCAATAGAGGATACATATTTAAATAATACTTATATACTGTTATTCAGGCTAAAGGAATTATGCCATTCATTTGAAAATATTCATTCTGTGATGAGTATTAATTTGATGCAATTATCTTCACCATAAACAAAATAATAATAGCTTGCCTTTTTCCCCTCTTTAGTCGAGCAGTGAAGTATCTCTTTGAAATTCTGAGTAGCTTTGATAGTGAGCAGCAGAGACTGTTTCTTCAGTTTGTGACGGGTAGCCCCAGACTGCCTGTAGGAGGTAGGTTTTGTTTATTGCATACTGCTATATATGAAATAAGTACTGTTAGTGCATTTCAGAATAAGTGGGTTATTTTAGTGTAGGAAAAAATTACTTGTGTATTCTAGATGTTCATACTTGCTTGACATTTCTAGTTTCAGAAGTGTTTGGGTAGACTTCAGGTCCAGTTCTCATCAACTTTGCATTATTCGTATGACATTTCATTCAGCTGACTGCTCAGGTTTAATTTATGTTGCTGTATAACCTATTGAAGAGCAAAATGTAGTTAAAAACTTAAAAAAGGCAAACCCGAAAACCCCAACCTCTTTCCCCTCTTCCCTCCCCACCCACC
>JANRGW010003714.1:18102-39980 GCA_024733675.1 Psilopsiagon aymara
AAACAAAAATCCAACCCTGTAGTACGGTATTCCTTGGCTAGAGGTGCATCAAGTTATGACAACAAATGAAATGTTGCATTGCTACCCAGAAACAATCTCCTTTCTAGAAAGGAGACTATACTGGTATAGTGATAAACTTTTAATTTCTCTCCCTTTTGAATTTCAGAAATTAGGTGAAATGAAGTGAGGAAAACTGAGGAATTTGCTGTCTTTGCTAGGGACCATTGTAGAATACACATTTTGCTGTAAGCTCAGCCAAATACTTTGCAAGTAAAACCAGAGTTTATGCATATGCTCCACTACTTGTGTTCTTTGGGGTTCGGGAGAAAAAGCTGAAAAAAAATTATTTTTTATTTATTTTTTTTGAGCTGGGGAGACATGGTGCAGACAGAGCTGAGGGTCAGGAGATAAAATAAGTAAGGTGCCAGTCATAGATAACTTCTGAGAATCTTAGTGTGTTTGAATCCAACGAACATTTAAAAAGACTGTTTAAAATAGGGTTTTTTACACATACAGAACACAAAAGTGTAAAATAAAAGTAGATGCATCTCGCTGATTTGTTTGGGGCATTTTTAATTAATCTTGGAAAACTAGTCTACAGACAGGACTTCAGGTATTTTTTTACCTTTCTATGTGGCCTTTTAAAGCCATATTCTGAACTTGAAAAGTGGAGCTGAAGAAGTCAGTTACGAGATGCATGCTTCTGTTGCTGGTAGACTTCTATAGTGGTTTTGTGTGCTTTCAAGAGGAGCAACCTTATTCTGAATGTCTTTTCTCATTGGCAGGCTTTCGAAGTTTGAATCCTCCATTGACAATTGTACGCAAGACATTTGAGTCTACAGAGAATCCAGATGATTTCCTACCCTCAGTAATGACTTGTGTGAACTATCTCAAATTGCCGGACTATTCGACTATTGAGATAATGCGTGAAAAACTCTTGATAGCTGCAAGAGAAGGGCAGCAGTCATTCCATCTTTCCTGATCACAATAAAAATACAATGTCTGCCTGTTACAGCAAAAGAAAAACTCATGATTCTTTTCTAAATATATCACCTGAGTCAAGGAAACGTGTTACGCCTTCTTGTTGTAGAAAAACGGCTTGCAGATTATAAGCAAAGACACTTGGTTGATATTCATTAAAGGCCCCTATGGACTTAAAGTGATCCGGCCCTAAAAGTTGTTGTGACAAGGTTTCTTTAGCAAGTTCTTGTTTAAATTATCATTTATTTGATGAGTGAAGTTTTTAACTTGCTTTGCTGTGTGAAATTCAAAAAGGGATGTTTTTCCAGGCTGGAACAATAAATGTCGCTGTGCAGTTTAATACTGGGCTGTGTGTATCCATCTAGCTAAGTCTGAAGTTTTTCCTCCAAAGACAACTTTTGTACATAAGTACAGAAATTAAATACACCATGTATTTGATGAATCTAGTTTAGTAGACTAGTTCTGTGTATCCTCACCTGCCTCTAATTTTGCCCATCCTCATGTATTGTCTGATGTGCAATTCACTTGGTTCTTTTTGTGTGCAACATTCAACAATTGTTATGTTTTGGTTAGCATGGGCATTTAACTGCTCCATGCCTCTTTCTCTAATTAAGATAATTTAAATTTTACTGAAATCAAATATATATTGTCAATATAATTCAGCCTTTGTAACTAGGTAGAACCTTTCTTATAGCATAGTTTTACTGTAGTGGTAGGATATAATGGCGACAGTCTTTACGAGTCGACACCTTAGAGCTGTTTACACAGTGATTCAGGCAGCAAAAGCCTCTTACTAGAGGCTAGGAAGAATCATTTCTTTCTTGTAGTTGAAGTCCAACAGCTTGGGCTGGCCAGTGTGTATTGTGGTAAAGGCCAGAGCATTTTGAATTGATGTAAAGTTTTTTAAAAGACAAATTAGTTGTTTCATTCCCTCTTCAAGTAAGCAGTTTTCTTGTTCTTGATCCAAGTTCCTGGTTACTTTTGTAGGGTTTTTTGGTTTTTGGGGTTTTTTTTTGTTCTGTTTATTCCCCCCCCCCCCGCGCTAGCTTGGAACAAACAGTTCAGCCTTTGTCTTTTGACACAGATAAAGCACCTGTAAGCAATTCTCTGTCCAACTGTTTTATGTGCTGATTTCTCAAATCTGCAATAATTTACTTCATCAGGTTAATGTTTTTACCTGAATATAAATAAAAAAGTTTGCTTCACCTTTTTGTTCATAGTTTTGTACTGTATGCCTAAAGTTCAATTGTGTAAATTACTGTAATGCAAGTAAATCATCCTATATCTACTTGGCTAACAGCCTGCAACTTGTGGATGATTTACTACTAAAACAAGACCTTTTAAGACCTCCAACTCAGAGGGAATTTTTTTCCTTTTTATGGGTTCAAAAAACAGGCTATTACAAATATTCCTGAGATGTACTGGCTGTCTAGTTAATCTCTATGAAAATATGATAGTTAATTACTTTTATTCAACTTTGAGAAATCAAAATTCATGTCAGTGCGTAGAAATTGTTAAATTCTGGCAAATCAGGCTAGTATTTCCCCTAAACTAACAAGTTTTCTTTTATCTAGCTGAAGAATTTGAACTTCCAGAATATGTAATGGACATTCTTCCAGTGAACATTCACAGAATTACAGATGGTTGCTCGTACCAGTGCCACTGAAATGTAATGCAAAACTGTCATGAGCATGAGTAGAATGTGAAATCTTTGCACAAAGAACCTGGTAACTGAACAGTTTCTACTACCGTATTAAAACTGAAAGAAGGCGCTTCACACTGTACATATAATAATGGTAGTGCACAGTGCGGCATAGTTTTCATAAAACTTCAAGGCAGTGTTTAAACTATGGACTGGTGTTTAAATTGTTCTGATAACTTGATCGAACTGAGCACAAAAAAGTGTTTATAGTGTGTGGATAGCAATTTGTTCATTTTTTTAAGGTTCTATATTTTAAAGAAAACCTGACTTGTGTAAAAAAGAAAAGAAAAAAGCTAATATTTTGTATTAAAATATCATGTGTATTGATATTTTTTTTTACCCATGTTGTCTCCCTCTAGAATCTGGCTTTGATCAACTTTGAAATTTTGAGGAGCTTTCAAATTTGGTATAGAGACATTGTATAACTGGTCCAGTGGGAAAATAAGTTGCTGGTTGCCTGTTTAAAAAGGAAGGAAAAAGCAAGTACCTGTGGTAACAATTTTGCTTGTGTTGGCTGCCATATTAAGCACAGACTAAGGATGTAGTTGGCCTGAAAAGTGAACGAAACCCTTTTAGGTGGCACTTTGGGTTTTTTGTCTCTACTGAGCTTTTAATGTGTTAGAAGAGCAGTCTGTCTTAAAAGATAATAGCGAGAATAAATTGAAGTCACAGTTCGCATGACTGTAATACTTCACTGAAAAAAGAAATGTGGTATCTAAGAGTAGTTGAGAACAAGTGGAGGGGTGGAGCAAGACCCTGGGAATTCCTCCTGTTTAGAAACTTTGGTTTAAGTGAAAATCTTATTAAAATCCATCATGGGTGTGTGCAGATGCCTGTTCAAGACTATGTGGCCTTCAGAAGAATGTATAGTTGTCTTAGCACTGAACTATTTTTGTTATATCCTGTAAAGTAGACAAAGGTACAAGAAGTCCTATTTTTGAAAATAGAGGCTTGTTTTAACATGGTAAGTTCACTTGGTTTTTGAGAACACCAGCTCTCAGTTACTATTTTGGTTATATGTCCTTCTGAATTAACAAAAGCAGCAGAAAATTGTGGAAAGAAGTGCCATCCAAGCACTGAGCTACTGCAGAATTTGTGCAGTGATTTTTATTTTTTTAGGTTGTTGTTTTATAAAGAAATCTCTGGATACCACTGAAGTGTTCCCTATACACTAGTGCTGCTTCTGTAGGAAGATGTACAAGAATTAGTTCTGTGTGAAATCCCTATGCCCATTGTCACACTTTTAACTGGCTATTCCAGTTTTCATATGCAGGCTGCTTGCATAATTGAATTGCTGATATTCTTCATCCTTTACCCTCAACCTTATAGCTTGGTGGTGGTGGCTTTTTCTATCCTTTCCTTTACTGAGCAATCCTCTGCTGAGAAGATGGGTGCCTAAGGGCAGTGACTGGTGAAGTTCTAAAGACCTGCATCACTTGTGCCCTCTTTTCTTGCTGCTGCTGGAGGTGGGACTGTTATCTGTAGAGTTTCTGGGCCCTGTCCCACCTGTTTTATCAGTCTGTCTTCAAATATACTGGTATTACAGTTCCCATTGTCAGAGAAACCTGTACCTCTGTAGAGGGCTTTAACAAGATGTTAGTCTACCTAACTTTCAGGGATAATGCCTTATTTTTGGTGTGAACCTGCCTCCCCATAGCCAAAATGCTTCTCTATAGCTAAAGCTGTTGGCAGAATGGAGAGAAATAAAAAGCTTGGCCAAGATGGATTGCAATAAAATGTGTAGAAGGGGGACAAAATCTTACTTGGAGTTGTGCCTTTTTTTTTTGTCCTGTTTTTCTCATACTTGAATGTTCCTACTCTCTTGATAGCTTGAACTGGAAAACCTCTGCTATGTGATCTCTTCCTGTGATCTTGCAGGAATTTCACAGCTGTGTGCTCTTGACTTGCTGTTTCTCTTCTACTGCATTGTGTTTTTAATAGCTTTGCTCAGATGACTATAGTTGGTAGCCCTAGGAGTAGGAGTCATCCCACCCCAGTGCACCAGCCTAAGCTGCACTGTCACACGCTTTTTAACAGAACATTAATGCAAGTTTATACAGCAGATAGGAAACAAATTCCATCATAGCCTAACCGTGAATGGCTCAAGCAGTAGCTGCTTCAGTGGACTGCTGTAGAAGATGAGAATACTATGTTCTTGTTTCCTGGTACTGAGATGTGCCTGCATTGATCAGTCATCAAGCTGCTTTGGGGGTGCAGGGAGAGCAGGATGTGAGCCTCTTTCCTTTGCTGTGTATATCAGGGAAATCATAAAATCTTGACCTGTAAATAGGAGAACTAAGAGGAGGGTAAATAGTGAAGATAGAACCAATATCTTCAAGGCACTCAGTAAAAATTCCTGATAGCTCTAGGTTTGGTTTGGCAGCAACATCTGGAAACTTGAATCAAACAGGAAAACAAAACCACACAAACCCAAAACCCCAAACAACCCTAAAAGGAGTAATAGAGGTGAAGGTGCACTGCACTCCCTCACACACGCACACACACAGGCTGTAATTCCTATCTCCTGTGACTTCTTCCTGTAGTCAAGAAGGAAACTCGTTCAGTCCATAAACAGCATGTCAGGGTAAAGCATCAAGCATGTTGTGTGTTTTTTTTGATTGAGTTTTGTTTTTTTCTGTCTGTCTCTGTCCTGTTACACTCCCCCCCCCCCCGTCTCCTTTTACTTTTAACTATCCTGGATGGTGGGATCCTACAAGAAAGGAAAATCAAGGACTTTTTTAGATCTTTGCTTCAGGAGGAAACACTGCAACAGATTAGCAGCAAGAGTTGTGGCAAATGGCTAATTGTATTCAACTATTTTTGTGGCATCTGACTCGAGCTAGACATTGCTGATTCCTGCTTCATTGCTGTACCTGTTCTCCCGTTCTTTGATTTCCTTCTATTCCTGTGGTCTCATGTCTGTTTCATATGGTGCATGAGGTTAAATATTGAGAGAATATTTAGGTGTAATCATTTCTGATAGAATCAGGGTGTATTTCATAGATCTTTGGTAAAGCAGACCCTGTGCTTTCAGGGGAGAAAGCAACCTCAGCTGGTGCTTTGTAGTGAGTTAGTGAAATGGGTCATCAGACTAAAAACAGAATTTAGTGATGTTCTGCCTGGTTTAGGAGCCCCAGAACTACTTGATAGGAAACAGAATATTTAGGGCCAATATTACATATGTGATTTATTCTCACTTATATGGCTCTACTATTCTCATGTATATGGCTTTATTCTCTCTTTAGCTACTATCTGAGGTGTGCAGTTCTGTCCTTAGGACTTTGTGTATGCAAAGGCCTGTGGCTGGCCGGTGATTGAAGAAGTGATCCAGAAATAGCTAGTCTAGGAGCTGTCACTTTATCTCCCAGCCTTTTCCTACAACCTTATTTCACAGGTTATTATTTCCACCTATTGAAGTTGTTGAGACATTGGCCAAACAATGAAAATTTCTTACTGGATATTTTCTTTTTTCCTCTGTGGCCACTGCTTCCCACAATCTGTGTAATGCTTCGCAAACAAATGGCAGTATTTAACCTTTATGCCTTCAACTTGTAGCCTGGTGTGCTTCATTTACTGTGGAAGTATTGATGTTACTTATAATTCAGAAAGGTATCCCACAGTTTTGATACTTCTTTGGTATGCAAAGGTACAAGCCTTGTTCTGGACTACTAGAAGTATGAATATTGTTCATAAAGGGAGGGAAAAGCTTCATTAAAATGGTTACTAAAAAGCAAAATTATTTCACATTTAATAACATTATAAGGTTGGTGTTTTCCATCTTATGACCAGCAGTATCAGCTACTTCTGCTAGAACAAAAATTGGAGGTAAAGGGAGAAACCGACTTTGAGAGCAGCTCCCCTGGAAGGG
The DNA here is from genome assembly GCA_024733675.1 of Psilopsiagon aymara. Classification (NCBI taxonomy): domain Eukaryota; kingdom Metazoa; phylum Chordata; class Aves; order Psittaciformes; family Psittacidae; genus Psilopsiagon; species Psilopsiagon aymara. The sequence goes on from JANRGW010003714.1 coordinate 24,654, forward strand.
GCTGAACACGCATCGGCAGTGTGACATAGCAGCAACGGATGGCAACAGCATCCCATGCTGCATTACCAGGAGCAGAGCTGGGAGATCGAAGCAAGAGATTCCGTTTGCTTCATATCCCCAGAGGAAAGGTGGTGCAGTCTCTGAGTTTTTCAAGACCTAACTGTATAAATGTTTGTTTTACTAAAGTATGTGCCAATTCTAAAATTAACTATCTTTAGAATTTAAAATCAAAACTGCATGCAGGCATTTACCGATGACCTGGAATCAAAAGAAGTTGGTATGCATCTTGAATAGTCTTGCACTGTTTCATGCTATATGAGGCCTATTAATTTAAATAAGTTCAATTGGAGAAATTTATATGCAGAGAGAAAGGTTTTCTAAATTATCTGATGAAATGAATGGAAATTACAAGGGTCTTTATTGCAGCTGCAGATTGCGAGTAATCTCCAGAGAACTCTGCTTCAACTGACTGAAAATTTAAGGGCTTAATTACGTCTGCTTTTCTTAAGAGGGTTTCAACTATAAAAGTTTTTCTGGCATCCTATTTCTGGTTTTAATATTGAGAGAAGTAGCATTTCCCTGTGTTCAGGAGCTGCTACATCTCTGTTCACTTGTATCCCAGCAGGTAGCTGGTCATTTCCAATTTTTTCCAGAGTAAGTAGTTAACATGATTTGACAGGAATTATGGAGAGATGCCATAATTCGATGTACAAGATTTTCTAGAAAGAGCAGTTCTCGCAGGTATTAACCGAAAATAACATCATGAAAACTCCCTGAAAATTGGAAGATTAGGTAGAATTAGGAATGTGAAGTGCAAAAAAACCAAGGAAAAGCTCAAGTGCTCAAGATATTTATGACCATGTTACGTAATTCTGCCTTATTACGTTCTTGCAAATATTCACTGATACGTACCTACAAAATACATGGTCTACCAAAAGCTTCCTGTGCAGTTTACAAACAGATTAATTTATCCTTGATCCTGTGGAATCATTGAGTCGTAGAATGGTTTGGGTTGGAAAGTACCTTAAGATCATCTAGTTCCAACCCCCCTGCCATGGGCAGGGACACCTCCCACTAAACTATATCACCCAAGGCTATGTCCAACCTGGCCTTGAACACTGAGGGAAAAAGCATTTACTGTTTCAGTGCCTCACCACCCTTACAGTAAAGAACTTCCTCTTTATATTCAATCTGAACTTCCCCTGTTTAAGTTTGAACCCATTACCTCTTGTCCTGTCACTACAGTCCCTGATTGAAGAGTCTGTTCCCAGCATATCTATAGGCCCCCTTCAGATACTGGAAGGCTGCTATGAGGTCTCCACGCAGCCTTCTCTTCTCCGGGCTGAACAGCCCCAACTTTCTCAGCCTATCTTCATACAGGAGGTGCTCCAGTCCCCTGATCATCCTCATGGCCCTCCTCAGGACTTGCTCCAAAAGCTCCATGTCTGTCTTACGTTGAAGACATCAGAATTGCACACAGTATCTGTGTATGTATACACAGTATGTATGGGTGAAGGAACAGAGAATAAGATGCTGTTTGATATCAGATGCCTGGTTTTGAGACTACTGTACAGTAAAATTGTTTTTGACAGCTGTGGGATGCCTGATTTTAAGTTGATGTAAATCCTACATATCCATAGCACTATAAACAGAAAAAAGTGTAGCAAGAAGCTACCAATTAGTTGGGATCAAAAAAGGATCTCATTTTGCGTATCACTTATTTGGTTAGAGGTATTTTTGGAGTCACCAAGCAATCTTTGTTAATGCTGTTTCATATAAAAATATGTCTTAAGATTGACAGTGAATAAAATGATGGTAGTTAAAGCTAGAAAGAGCATGCTACAGGAGGAACATACGTGCTTCATGACCTGACGAAGTTGACACTAATTCAATAGCTATCTGCGTCTTCTCCAGCAGTATTATCTGTGAGATATATCTGCCTCTTTCAAAAGTAAAGTTATAGTAATGTACAAGAGAAGTCATAATATGTAAGCAAAGTAGATTTACAACAAATCCTTCAACTTGAATCTGGAAGTGGTATTAGAAAGAAAATAAGGGGAGATTGTACAGTACCAACTTTCTATAGCTTAACATAAGAGACATTATTTGTAACTTCTGTTGTTATTGTTGCTGCATATGTTGTATGTTACAATTAGTGTCCCAATTCTTTGTTTCTTGTCTTTTCTGCTTCAGTAATCTTGCACTCAGACATGTTCACCTGCTACCTTCATACTAATGATTTAAAGGCTTTATCCTTCTGTGCTAGAGCTGGCTATTTCTGACCAAAATCCAGTCTTGACAGTTGATAGTCTTGATGTAACACTACTGTTATCCGTGCGTTCAATATCTGTAATCATCCTTACTACAGCTTAACTTTTATTTATTTAATTTTTAATACAGCCATCCTCCCTGTCAGTCTGGCCTCAAAAATAGATTTTTGCATCCGTACTGGATCTGAATATTCTGAAGGTTTCTGCTTAACAAATCCTTTCCACCACATTAAATATTAAAGGCCTTGTCTTTCAATGCTCAAAAAAAAAAGAACCTTTGTTCTCTCTCCTGTTCTTCATCTTTCACATGTATGTAATCTCATGTTTTTTGACATGATCATGCTAAGTGACAACTGCTATCTATGCTTGCAGCTTCTTGTGATGCTTGATGATGTCTCGTTGTGTCCTTCATGCTGCATTGTCTTTCTGTAATGCCTGGCTTTGCCCCCTCTTGTGCTTTCATGGTAAGTTTTCTGCAGTGGGAAGCTTTTCTTTGTCCTTTCTATGTACAGCATCAAACAGAACTTGCAAGTGGAGCATCTCAGAACTGTTACTTAACTTGGAAATAGAAGCAAAAAATTACCAACTGCTAGGGTTTTACTTTTTAGTGAGAGAAAAAAAATCTAGTTATTGAGCTTTAGTTTGATTGTTACCTATAAGAAATAATTTAATAGCGATAATTTTAGCTTTATAATAATTTTCAAATGGAATTTAGGCAGTTCTAATCAATGGTCAATATAAATATTCCTATCAAAGATATTACGGCTCTTTCTGTTATTTCTTCTAGGGACCCTACCTGTTTGATTCTCAATCATGAAAATGCATCTGTTCACACCTGAATCAATGTGAAGATCAGAATAATATATAATTCCAGGTGACAATGCCTTTTACACTTTATAGCTTTAAGAGGTGTTAAGGAATCTTGACTGTATTTCCTTTGTATTATTCAATATCAGCAAAACAGCTTTTCAAAGGGCAAATCCACACATTTCATTCAGTAAAATTACTCTTGATGCAGTGAAGTCTTTTTACTTGCCCAATGCCATTTATGAAATTTACTGGCAAATTCAAGTTAAGCACTCTTCTACAGAGCTTGCCTTGTTTTTCATTTCATGGAGCTTTGTTTAAGTCTATAACTTTCCCCTTCAGAGCAACAGGGATTTGATATTTTGCATTTGCTGTTAGATGTTACACAGCATGGATGCACGCTGTATTGCTGCTTTTCTAAGCAATGTGTCATTTGCTAGAGACACTGAGCAACAGCACCTATACATGTAGCTGAAGCTGTCAAATAGATGACAGATTATTTCTGCCACATGCTTTTTTTGTAATAAGCACTTAGTATATTTTTTTTTTTAATATGGAGTGTGTGGAAGAAAATTCCTGTGACAGTGGAAAACCAGGCACCATGAGATTTACCCCTTGCTCTATATGCAATCAAGGATAGTGCTTTGGTTTTCAAATTCACAGTTTATGTATCTTCATTTAAAAATCCTTAGTCAACTTGCTAGTGTCAGTAATTTTGTTCCTCTGGTTTTGTTTGTTGTTTTTTTCATAATTGCACTTTTTTTTTTTTTTTTTATTTCTCCAGAATTGATCATCTCTGATGAAAGGCACACAACAGTTTGCATTAAAGTGATTAACATCTTGACACTGACTTCTGCAAAATCAGCCATCCCATCCTCTCAAGAGCCTATTTTGCAGAGCTACCACTCAATGGGAAAATACCTTCCCTTCTGACAAAGGTCATTTGTAGCACTGCAGCACACACTTAAAGAGTGTGTGCTGGGTGTTGAGAAAACTGGGTATATATCTTTTGAGATAGCATGCCAACTCTTTATGACTTTGGTTTCCCATTACTTGAACAAAACCTGTGTGCTAAGGCCCCTCTACTCTGGAGAACCTTGCAAACATGCTTTCTCTCCCTGGAGGTAGCAGATACATGGGCACTTTAAATCAAAAAAAAGAAAAAAGGAGGCAAACCTAAATCTAGAATATCAATGTATGATTCTGTGTTTCTTATTTTGACTTATTAAAACGTGCAGGAACATGACCTTTGTAGCCATTTATGGAGCTAAGCAAGAAGAAGTTAAGAAGAAATAAACAATTTGCTGTTGCTCTGTTTTTATATTAGACTGTGGGACAGCACAAACAGTTGCCACTACTGGTGACACACTGTGTCTGGGTGTAGTCATAAAGATGATAGTAAACTCTTTAATTCTTTTAGTACTGTAAGTTTCTACAATTTTGTAGTAGTTTCAGGAACAAAATAGTTCAGGGGAAATTCTATTCGTTAGTGTGTTATATAGGATCAGCCTGGAAAAAGCTGGGTTGGCATGTTCAAGCCACTTCCTCAGGTTTTTTTTTAGTTAAGGTATGATGCAATCCAAATAACTTTCTTTCTGTTCATTTCAAAGACTGAATAATTCTAGTACTAAGGCACAGATTAAGGATGTCTATATTTTGTGTTCTTAAGTTCCAAAAGATACTCAGGGCTTAAATGATACACCCATGTTGACATAATACTGCCACTGACCTAGTGAACACCTACCTGACAGTATCTATCCTGCTACAATTACTGAAAGCAATTAAAAGTCTTTATAGTTGCATTAATAATACATTTCACATCAGGTATTGTATTTACTTGTTTATTGTAACTTATACACATATGCTATTTGGCAGTTCTTTCTGAAGGCTTTTATGGTCTAAGGAAAAGCCCACATAATTTCTAGCCTATTCCTACAAGCACACAGTAAGCTAAACATATTGCCTGTTTCCTTGGAAGCCAGTAGTTGTTAATGAGAGATAACTGCATGAAGAATGTGTATTTGCAGTGGTTATACAAGGAGTAATGGTGATTGTTCAACTTCTATTGCCATGAAATGTCCATGTGAGATATAGCACCTTAGTCTTAATAAATAGTGACCAAAAGATGTTCAGTTCATCTAAAAGCATGTTAACAAATGGCCTGATGTTCGTGTAGAATCACCTACAGAAGTAAAAATGCTATGTAAATGATTCTGCTAGCAAGTATCTTCTTAGTCTGTCAGAAAACTAAAACTAGAACCAGTGGGTGAATGATTAAACTAGATTAATTCAAATTATGATTTAAATTCTCAAGGAAAATATACCTAGAGCATTCACTGATTGCAGTCTTCATATAAGCCATGAATTTCTACTTATAAAGGAGGTGTAAGAGAACACAGATATAAAAAAGGATGTATTTATCTGTAAATTTTAAATCTAGGGAGGGTGATATTACTGAGCAATAGTGAATTGAAAACTTTGAAGAGAAATGAATAGCTGAAAAAGGAGGTTTTAAAGAATAATGGCAAGAGCTGAAAAAGTAAACAAAACACCACAGAAACTAAACAAAATTGGTTTTGTATTTGCTGTGAAATTCTTTCTTGAAATTAAAACAATAAATGCAGTTCTCTGCTTAGGGTATTTTTACTGCTGGCTGCTGCCTTGAGAATTCCAGGTGCCAGCCTTGTTTGACTACAAGCCAAACAAAAGCCTCACCTTTTTGCTTACTGCACAGGGAGAATAACATGAAGTTAAGAGAAACGTAAAGTCTTAAAACCTCTGGCTGGGTTACATTCTCGCTTGGGTTTTGTTTAGGTTTCTATTTGGTGGTTTTTTTTTTTCGAAGTAAAATGTCTATTGATATTTTTACAGAGTTACAGAATTTTATTTATCCTTCTCCTCTGTACAGCTTCTAACGTGTAAGGTTTTCCAGCCAACCAGAATATAGACATCACGTCCTCTGCCACATGCACCTTGAAATTCCTAGAAGTATAAAGTCATTTACTTACTAGATACAAAAATAGCTCTTCTTCAGATATAGTACTTCCCGCAAGTTCTCTTTGTCACATACTTGTTCTGATAGCTGTTTTATTAAGCACATCATTCAAATTGCCTAAATATCTATGTAAATTCTAAGACAAAGTTTTGAGATAATTCTGACGTTACTGAAGTTTCTTTGCTTTGCACTTGCTGTGTCTTTGACTAAAAATTACTGTTTGTATGAATGACACATTCTACATTTTTTTTTTTTATTTCTACTTAAAGTAGAAAGTATTAATGTAAAAGAAAATAATACAGTCATTGTTTGGTCAACTGGTTGTTATTTAAAAATCTAGGGTATGGCTTAAGAATAAAGCAGAGGATTGTAAATGGCAAAACCTGTATTGTATTTCTGAATCATTTTGTTGTATAAACAAACAGGATTTAAATACCTTAGGCAGCTACAGCTGTGTCAGCTGCAACATTTGTTTTGTAGTGCTACTTTCTGAGAGACTTTTCAAACAAGCTCCTTAGAAGTTGATTCAAACTTGATATAAATATGCAGGATTTTACCCAGTATAGTTTTATTTGCGTAATAATGGGTTGTGATCAATCTTTCAGTAAGATTCATTTCTCTTTTCATGAAGTACAGTAATATTTGATGTAGTGTCGCACAGCATAGTGATAGAAAATATTATTGAAATATTTAAAGTACATCTTTGCTGCAGAAGCATCTCTTTTCAAATTATGTGTACAGCTCTTTACCAAAGGGTGCAGTAGCTATTGAGACAAATTTTCAGGCAACTCTCAGAGAAAGATCTTTCTTAAACATCTGGCAGTCATTTTGTTTGTTAAACATCTGTTCTGTGTAGAGGATGGATTGATTTTATTGTTCTAAAAATATGATAGAAGTTCCTGTGAGCCAAACAAATAGGTGGAGATGTGGGAAAAACTGCTACTCCTGCATTGTCTGTCTGCCACTGATAAAACAGGCATCATGATTTTCACAGCATGCTGGTTTTGTGCTCCCTGATGTAAGAACTTAACTTCTGTATAGATTTTGTCTTAAAACATGATTTATGATTCTCAAGATTTTATGATTCTCACAATGCAGAATGCTTCTGTACCCAGATGCTTCTGCAGCTGTATCAACACCTCTACTTGTACTGCAGATCCCCTGAACAGCAGACATTTACTAACAACATATCCTTTCACTGTTGACAGCAGTAAACAAATCAGCATGATTGCCACCTATTTCCTGTGTCGAAGTTAGTGAACAAAAAGAAGAAAATATGCAATCTTCAGACAGCTTAATAAAGTGGAGAAAGACAAAATTAATACAAATGCAAGAGCTAGGGAGGAAAGCAGCTGAATCCCTGCACATTTTCAGGGAGCAGGGCGTTTGCAGTCTGCGTCAAGACAAAAAAAAATGCCAATTATTCAGGTGCATATGAAAATAAAGCACCATTTCCCTCTCATCCACCTATAGCAGTGAACTGTAAGTTTTAAGACTTTGTCCAGAGACTTAAACTAACTTCCTGTGGCCAGAAACTTCCCTCACAAACCCATAAACGTCAGGCAAAAAGTTCCAATATGAAGCACCCTGAGCATCCTTCTTTTGAGGTGAGTATTCTAACTGAATTCAGTGGGCTAATTACATGTTTAAATGTGTACTTCAATATTTTGATAAACTCAGATGTGGATCATTAAAGCAGTTATATTAAGAGAGTTTGCTTGAGTAGAAACTATGTGCTTGGAAAAAGAAAGATAAGTACATGTAGAAAACCTTTTGAATAAATGTGTTTTAATGTTCAACAGTAATAGTTTCAGTGATTACAGCAATGACTTTGAAATGGCCATAGCTTTAATTTTGGGAGCTGTTCAATATGAGATTAGGAACACCATGGGCAGTTTTGAAGTCTGACTCCAGTTGCATGTGTGAGATCCTTCTGAAGTTTCTCAAATGAAATTAAGACCCCAGTCCTTTTGGTAGAAACTCCTGAGGTACTTTAAAACAGGCACAAGCTGAGGGAGATGAGGAAAGTGTCAGTTCTGCTCTCTGCAAAGACATGGTTACATTGACCCAGAGCATGAAACAGAAAAGAATCACAGACCAGACACTGTTTGGAAAAGGCTCAGCACAGTAACTGTCTCATCTAAATTAACTCCTGTAGTAAAGAAAAATGTAACTAATCATGGCTTTAAAATAATTAATCAAAAAAGATCATTGTTGTTGTGGGAGACATTAAAGTGTACAAATTCCTCTCAGGAAATCGCAGAGATTTTTATTTCACACTAAATATTTAATCAGAACAGATAAAAAAATAAAAATCACCAAGCCACTAGAGGATGAGTACTTCTCCATCAAAATAAAGAGTTAAGTGGGAATGTAGCTTATCTAAGCCACACTAATAAGCTATTAAACTGATAATACAGTTCAAATTCTAGCAAGTGTAACTGAGGCAGGCAGCTCAAATCCTTACTGAATACTAAGATTAGTAGCTTGTTTACAGAATGCTGACTATAAAATTATTTAAACTATGCTTATTGGAACATTATTGTGCATAAAAGATGTAACATTTTTGAAAATCACTAGCTAATTAGTAAGCATAATATTTTCTGCTGCATAGTTTAATATTTCCTTATGAAAATGGCAATCGTAATGCAAACATTGCTTATATATTCTGTAAAATGCTAAGGACACTCATGTTACACACTTATGACAAGTGTGACTCAGAACACCATGTTATATCCTGCCCTGTTGGTTTACTACCTTATTTTTAAAGTTGTTCTCTTCTGCAAATGCCATGCTATTGCATCAACAGAATTCATTATCTAGCTCTCAGCCTTGAAACCATCTTTACCAATACTTACCTATATTGTCTTATTACTAAAAAGGCTCAGATATAGACCAGACTTTCACCAGAATTACTGAACACTTTGAGGGTACCAAGAACAATTAAAAATAGGGGCACTACATAACCAGCCTCTTCAGGCATCCTGTTTCTTACGAAGGTCACTCAGCTGGTCAATGTGGTTAGCATCAGCCAGGAGAAGGGCTTGAGCTTAGGGAGTAGAACAACTTTTTAAATTGGCTGGTTTTGATGATTTGTCCTAAAAGATGTTTAGAGTACTGGCTGAAGCTAGTTAATAACAACTATCTTTGACAGCCTGTGTGGAAGGGTGAAGCCCTAGGAGATTGGAAAAGGACAAACATTTCTATTGAGGGGGACAGAATTACAGTCCAGCTGCTGCTTTGACAGCAACCGCCACAGCACCTTGGGATATATATGCAAGTTATTTCAGAGCACTTGGAAGATAACAAGGAGACAAGTTGCAGCCCTGTGAACTTATCAAGAACACATTGTGTCAAATCAAATTATTTTCTTGTAGAACAAGGCCACAAATTTTGTGAATGAATACAATGGTTATTATAACTTGACAGGGACAAAGCCTTTGGCATGGCTTTTCGTGACATTTTTAGGTACAAGGTGAGCAAATTAGTAAGAATATTTATTGGTTGAGAGAAAAAAGTGCTTAAAAAACAGTGAGTAGTACTGTAGTTTCAAATTGTAAGGATGTCTTCCATGTTCCCATATTCTGCTGAGATATGTCATTTGATAATGATCAGTAAAGAAAAGAAAAGCTGATCTAGTGGAAGCAGCAGGTTTGTTTGGTCACAGCAGGTTTGTTTGGTCACAGCATGTGACGGGCTCTGGTGAGCAAGGAGTGGTAGAAAAAGCAACCTTAAGCAGAAGAGAGTTATAAAATAAGCAAACAGCTTAATTCAACATGTGTAGCTAAGACTGGTTTTCATTTGTATTACCACAGTGCCTACAGGCTGTAGTCAACACTGGAACCCACTGACATCGGGAATAGGGGGAAGACAGTTGGATCCGGTTGAGTGAAGGATCCAGGGTGGTGGCAGTGGGAGCTGGTGAGGCACCAGGAGCGATGAAGGGAGGAACCAGGGGGACAAGGGGTCTGGTAGGACAGCAGCAGAGCCAGGGTGGTTCACATCAGCACCATGTGGGGCCAGAGTACCACAGTCAGTCTGCTGGAACTCCTGATGAACTTTCAGTTCAATCAGCATCCCCTGTCGTTTCTACTCAGGATACAGGTTTCAGCTGTATGTGAAGTGTGGGGTTTAAGAAAGCTGTAGCATGTTCCTGCCATCAATCCCCTCATTTTGTAAGACAGATATATGAGAAGTCATTAGTTACAAGAGATATAAATACTTCATTTTTGCAGAAGCAAATGAAGAGAAGGCCAGAGACTGTGGATTATCTTCCTACTATATGTCACCTGATTTACAGACCGTGTATCTTGGCTCTAACCAGAGGCAGGAAAAAAGTCCAAATGCCTAGCAAAATACAAATCGATTTTTAAAATTCAGCTGTAGATAACCTCAGTTGAGAAAAGCCACAGCTTTTCTGCAGTATGGGAAATGACAGGATTCTTTTTATGCTTTCCATCTCCCCCTGCTTGGGTTTTAAAAGAACTTCAAACTAACTGGCCACAGATTACACTTATGAAACAGTAAATGAGAAGCAAACGGTGAATGGTCCTGAACAAGGAGTTTCTGTTCCAGGGGTTTGCCTGTCCCGGCTGCGCTACTGTTTACACGCGCCACGCCAACTGGAGGCAGTGGCAGACCAGCAATGCCTATCGGGCGGTTTATTAGCGGGCTGATCCCGTTGTAAACCAGCGGGCTGGGCGCGCAGCGGCGGTAACCGGGCCCCAACAGCTCGGGGCATCCCGGCCGCCGTTCTCCCGCCCGTGGCAGATAGGGCCGAGCTCCACGGTGGCTCTGGGGACGGAATACCGCCGGGCTGGGCGCTCCGGTACTGCCCCTGGGGCAGGGCCGCCCGCCTGCCGGCGCCGGAGCTCAGACTCGCTGCGGGCGGATGCGCGGCTGCCCCCTGCCGGGCACACGACGGCGCGGCCGCCGGCTCGTCCCCGCCCAGTCCCCGCCCGCCCGTTGCCCGGGGAACGGGGGTAGGGAGCAGCCGGGCAGCCGCTGCCTCCATCCTCTCCTTCTCTCTCTTCCCTCCCCGCCGGTGCCCGCAGCGGAGCGGCACCCGCACCAGCACGTCCTGCCGCCATGCCCCGAGCCGCTCCGCTCCTCCTGCTGCTGCTGCTCGCCCTGACCCAGCGCCGCGCCTGCCTTCCCGGGCCAGCCACCGCCGCGCCTCCCGACTGGGACCCCTGCCTCAGCCAGCCCTGCCGCAACAACGGCACCTGCTCGCCGGTGCCGGCCCGGAGCCCCGCCGAGCCCCGCCGCCTCCAGCTGCTCCTGCCCCAGCCTCCGGCCGCCTACAGCTGCGCCTGCCCCGCTGGGGTCACCGGCACCTCCTGCCAGGTAAGGGCCGCGCCCACAGCGCCCTGCGTGCCCTCCGCCTCGGCGCCTCCCTTCCTCCAGCCCTGCGTCCTTGTGCTCGTCCCTGCCCTTGGGTGTCCCCGCTCGGTCTGCGGCTGGCCCCCTCCTGTTCTCAGTCCGCCTCGCCCCTACCTCGTCTGCCGGCTTTCCTGCCCTGCTTCGCTCCGCACTCAGCCGTTGCAGTACCCGCTTGCCGGGAACGGCGGCCCGTGCCCGTTCCCCTGGGGCCGTGGTCCTCTCCCCGCCCGCGGCCGCTCCCTCCCGCCGGCTCCTGGCGCGGTAGCCGCCGGTGCCGTTAACGGCCGCCGCGGGCAACTCCGGCCCCCCCCGGGCTTTCCGGGGGCCGGCGGCGCTTCGTGCAGGTGGACACTTAGAGCGGGCGCCGGTGCTGCGAGCGTTCGAAGCCGAGCGAAGAGCCCCGGGCACGGACCGGACAGGCGGCTTGTAGGGCTCGGTTACTGGTGAATGAGGATGGGGCTGAGCTCTGCCAGCGCTTTTCCAGGTTAACCTCAGCGCTGTAGTCATTCCCCACTGTCCGGTCCTGGCAATTTACTTAGTACTGACTTATTTTAAGGTGAAAAGTATGCCCTTTGGAAGTGGATACTGTATTGCACTGAATGCGAATTGTTAAATTGCATCTCCAGTTGCTATCTTCGTAGGCTAGGAGCACTTGCTCCCGCGTTTCGGGTGCTTCTTGGATTGGTTTCGAATTATGGAAGGTCAAAACGCTCAGAGTAGGGATAAGGATCGAAAATACAGAGAGGCAGTAGGCAGCATCTTTCTGACGTGCTTGGTCATATGGGGATTTAATGTAATAATATAATCGAATTTTTTGTCACATGAAGATATTTTTGTTCTTGTTTCTAGTGTTAAGGATGGAAATCCTTGTTGTCACATTCAGAAATTCACATAAAGTTAACCTTTCACATCTTCAGATAAGGGAAAGCAGGCACAGGGACAAAGAGGTTTGTTTTCTACATATATGTATATGATGGGTTACTTTCTGTGACAACGGTGTACAAAAGGCTCTATGGATTGTCTACTGTTTCTTACTAGTGCTTTCCATTTTAAGTGGATTTGACACAGAAGCAAATGAATTCAAATAAATTCAGTCTGCTTTTTATTTTTTTTCCCCTTTCTTAAATTTTCCTTGGTTTCGTAGTGTCTGAACTACACAGTTGAATAGATGAAAGGGATAATGCATTCACTGAAGACTTAATGTGTAGGTGAGTGTAAAAGTCTTTGTAAAGTAGAAGCACTATTCACGGAGTTCTGTGCTTGCCTTGAAATGTCTCAGCTGATTCAGCCTAACAATGAAAGCAAAAATATTTACTCTAATGAGATTCTGTGAACCCAGAGAGATGAAAGTGTTTTAAATAGACTTCTTTCTGGCTAATTGAGTCTTGTTGTCTTAAGTGTTTACTATGTTTCTATCAACAGAGAGAAAGAGAACGCTGGGTGTTTGCTTCTGCTTGTTGCTGTTAGTCTTAAAAGTCTGAGATCCATAACTAAAAGATTAATGACCCTTTTACTGACTTAGTAAAATGTAACGCAGGAGACACCATACCTCCTGTGAACTGTTGTGCCTGGGGAACTGGATTTAATTGTGCTTCTAATAAAATAGAAAGGCAATATTTTCATAGCAGTTGTGCTTTTATTAACTAATACGAAGAGGCTTAAAGTGTTGCACATCCTGTTTCTTTTCATGAAATAGTGAATAATAACCCTTACAAGGAAAACTGAAAAATGAATGAATGCTACTTCGAGTGATTGTGTCAGCAGTGGAAGTGTGGGTGCCAGTTACCTATAAAAAGTTAATATGGTTTTGAAATGGAACTTTAATAAACTAGAAAACAGACAGTTTTCTAGTTTTTATTTAAGGGGTAATATAAACACAATATAGCCACAGCTGATATTTCCCCCCTCATTTTATTGTAATAGGAAATAAATATTATACAAATGCATGAATTGTTGTATTGCTTTTTTGTTCAGATGCTGAACAGTTTAACAGATGCCTAACAGCTTAAACTGCTACAAAGAAATGTAAACTCTGTCACGTTTGCTAATTCAATTACAGCAAATAATGATAGGGATTTTAAAATAATGATGTTTTTTTAATCCATGGGTTAAATCAGGAGACCATTTAGATGTATTTAGACAGAGGGCATTTGTCTTACTGCTGGGGTTGTTATTGAACAGTTGGACTCACAGAGGGGAATACCAAGAGAGGGGAAAAAAGAACAGGAAATATGCTTACATACCGAGATCAGAGAAGGTAAGTTTACATTCTTGTAATTTGTGATGGGACTGGAGATCTTTGGGAACCCCACTTCACTAAAAATGTAGAATTACTTTCAGGTTACTTCTTGTAGTGAAGGCAACATTTTGCCCATTCTGCCCAGATGTTTTGAGACATAGAATGAAGAAAAAAGCGTATTAAATGTTCCTTCAAGTCATAGAATCATAGAACAGTTAGGGTTGGAAAGGACCTTAAGATCATCTAGTTCCAACCCCCCTGCCATGGGCAGGGACACCTCACACTAAACCATATCACCCAAGGCTCTGTCCAACCTGGCCTTGAGCACCACCTGGGATGGAGCATTCACAACTTCCTTGGGCAACCCATCCCACTGCCTCACCACCCTCACAGTAAAGAACTTCTTCCTTATATCTAGCCTGAACTTCCCCTGCTTCAGTTTGAACCCATTACCCCTTGTCCTGTCACTACAGTTCCTAATCAAGAGTCCCTCCCCAGCATCCTTCTAAGTCAACTGGGCACGGTGAAGTTAGTAATGTAGAAGGAAGCTGGCAGTCAAATTTAGACATTTCCCACAGATTTTGTTACTGAAGACTTACTGTAACCGGGTTTGATGGACTTGATGATGCTGGTGCTGGCTTGAGAAAAGAAAGAAATTGACATCACATACGTATGAGATGCTTCTAAAAGTCCAGAGCTTTCCTATCCCCAAGTAATGAATTTAACTTGAACTTAAGCCAATTGCATGGTCTTATAATTGCTCTAGTAATTCATTATTTATTTAACAACAGAAATTACAGGTCCTCTTTATATTCCCATGCCATTCCCATGAATTATGCATGTGTTTGTTTCTTACTTTACTTAGAATTTGAATATACTTTCTTTTGCACATTTCATGTTTTTTTGTTATGAGTTGTTTCTCATCGTGGACATTGCTTTAACACAATTTCTTTTCATGGATGTGAGTTTTTTCCCCACTTCTCTTTACCATACTTCCATGTGTTGAAGTATCTTGAATTTTAATTTGGGCAAAGAAATCACATGTATTCCAAAGGAAATAGTACAAAATTGTAGTGAATTTAACTTTCTTTCTGCAGGAATTTGAAATTGACTAATTCTGAGCTTTAAACTGAGAGACTTTAAAGTAAATTAAAATAAACTGAATAACAGATATGAAAGTTGCCTGTACTTTCCGTTCGCTATATTTTTACCTATATTTTAGTCTGAAAAGCAATCTTCAACTCTATTTTGTAGTGACTACTGTGTTATTTCTAATGTTGTATATAATCCAGTAAAATAGTTTTCTGGATGAGGAAAGTTTTATATGAAAATTGATTTGTGTTGGTGACTTATGAAATAGAGACATTGTGTACAAAATGACTAAATAGGAAATGAAAAATTTCATGATAGACTTGGTCATTTTCTTAAAAATATGGAATATGAACTTAGCTAATTGCATTAAATTGCATGATATTCATTTGATTCCAAGCTAGTGTTGATTTCATTGGAAGACTATCCCATGTATCAATATTAGTTTCTTGATGTATTTTATAATGCTATCATAGAATCATAGAATAGTTAGGGTTGGAAAGGACCTTAAGATCATCTAGTTCCAACCCTCCTGCCATGGGCAG
>JANRGW010003716.1:0-10903 GCA_024733675.1 Psilopsiagon aymara
TACTAAACTGTTCTTATCTCAACCTGTGGGAGTTGCATTCTTTTGATTCTCCTTCCCATCCCTCCAGGAGCAGAGGGTAGAAAAAGGAGGAAGTGAGTGAACAAACTGCGTGGCTGATTTATGGCCTAAACCACGACACAAGGTCAGGTAAGTCTCCACAAGGCAGGAGCTCTGTGCATGCAGGAACTAAGTGATCAGTGTTCTTTTGATTCTTTGTGGGATTTTCATGCTTTTGAAAAGCAGGGTTTTTCAAATCTCCTTGGAAGCTACGGGCAGAAACTCAACCCACCTGGCAGAAGGCTCCATGCTGTGGTTATTTCTATTCTAGCAGATTAAGGAGATAAGATGCTGGATAAGCCAAGGCCAACTGTACCATGGAGAAATGGAGACACCCACATTCTCTTTGTAGCTCTGAATTATTATATTAAAATGGGGGATATTTCTGCAGTGGTACAATGTGCACCTTCATGTACATATCTGTATGAGCATGAAATGTTTTACCATTATTGTGTGCATTTAAAATGCTGGGGAGATGTGGAAGTCCTCCAGAATTATCTGTTCTACTGAATGATTTTTTCTGGCTGTTGGATGTCTTTCTGTGCTTACTCATGTCCTGCATTAGTAATAACAGCAATCTTTAGAAGCCTCTTCAGAAGGACTGAGAATTAACTAGAGGGAAGATGGAAGGAACTTTTTTTTTCGGTGTTTAAAAACACTGAAAACTCTCAAAAACCTCAGATTCCATTAGCTGAGGATGCAGCTCATCAGTGGGTGACCCAGGAAGAGGAAAGGACAGATATTGTCTAACACGTTGAGAAAAGGGTCCTGTTACTGAGGACCCCAGTAAAAGCAGCTAAAGCACTAGAGTGTCAAGGAGATTTTGTTCTTTTTGAGTGCCTGAACTTAATGGACTTTTCTGACTGAGCTGTGTAGTACAGAAACCAGCACGGCACTTCCTGTGTTTGCTCCTGCACTTGTCTGGGACTGTTCATGCCATAAATCATTCACAACTTTACCAAGGTGATTCTTCCACAGTCAGTCTATATCTTTAACACACAATCAAGGAGGGAAAAAAATAAAAGCACATATATTCCATTTTCCTGAACCAGCTTTCCTCTCTCATTAAGCAAATTGTGATATACAAGCCCATGTCCGAGCCAGTTAGAAATACCAGAAATGTATTTAGTTCACATACCAGAAAGTCCAAAGTTTATTATTATTTCCCCAGCATACTATTTTGTTGATTTCTTTTTTTCCACCAACTTCCTTCCTCCTTCTTCTGGTCTCTGTTTTGCCAAGTTAGATGAGGTTCTGAGCATCCTGGTCTACTGGAAGGTGCCCTTGCCCATGGCAGGGGGTTGGAACTGGATGAGCTTTAAGGTCCTTTCCAACCCAAACCAGTCTGTGATTCTACAGTTTTATGATCTTCTGTGCTGCTGCTGGTTGGTGGCTCTGGGCTGCCACCCCAACATACTCCCATGGGCGCTGCCAAAGCCTCACGATGGGTAAACTGGTCTTTAGAGCAGCAATTGTCATGTCAGTCATTCTTACTGTTCATACTGTACTGTAGCCTGGCAAAAATGTGCAGAATGCCATGTTTGCTATAAGTCTTCCTCAAAATTATCCGCTCAGCTGTGCTGAGTGTACTGCGAACAGTGTTTCTGTTCCCAGATGTGCAGTATCTCTCTATATCTATCTATCCATCTAGCGATGGTTTACTGCTTTCCAAAGATGCTTCTGGCTGCTTTTTTTTTTCATATATTTATATGTACATGCACACACACATGTTGTTTGAAATTCTCTCTTCTTTCCAAATAACATTTTTCTAAAATGAGTTAAAAAATCCAGTAAATTTAAGACCTCTTCTCTTTTTCAAAAGGCTTTGTTCAATTTTACATGTGCTGTCAGCTGAATATAGTTGAAGAGTCCGAACATTGACTTCCAGTAGTCTGTGGGTCAAGTGAAATGGCAGTGCACTCTGTGACTAGATATAATATTGGGTGATGTGGTGTCCTGTTTGCAAACTGAATTTCAAACAGGATTGAAACTTATTAAAATGTATGATGTTCAGTCTGAAATATAACAGTACCTGATGAACCAACAGTAGTGAATTATTTAAGAAACTAGATTACGGATGGCAAGTGGTACATGTGTCACCAAGAAATGAAGGAGAATGGGGTATTTTTTGAAAATCGTCTAAAAAAGAACCAGGTAAGAGCTTCCCAAATTTAGTGTTTCAAGACAAGCATGTCTTGAGCTGAGTTCAGAAAAAGGTCTTGGTTTCAGATGTTTTCAACTTTTTTGCATGAAACTGAAATTCATCCAAACCAGATTCCTTAGATTTGGGGAAAAAAAAGGTTTCTTTCCAAGCCTGGGGAGAAACAGGCCAAGTTTTATCCTGACAGGAATGTTTTTGCCAAAGTTGTGAAATCTGAAGTGAAAGTAATGGTGCTGTATCTGGCTTTTATAAAGCAGCTTTATTCCAAAAGTTCCTGAAGAACGTTACATATAGCAGGCTGGATTCCCCAGTTCTTAGTCATATGCATTCCCATTATAGCATACAGAATTCGAGAGCTTAAGCCTGAAGGATCCATACAGGAGCACACAGGTTGGATCTCTTTCCATCTCTCTTATGTAGGAACTGAGTAACAGTAGACTGGGACCTTGTCTTTGTTGGAGATTCAGTCTATAAGGAGTGCAAATTCCAATTGTCAAAATCCAGCTGGAGAAGAGTGCTGCCCATCAGTGAACCAGCTTTGGTCCAGAACTGGGCTGAGAAGTTTGATAGCAAAAGCTCTTCCCCTGGGTCATGGATACCAAAACCAGGGTTTGCCACCAGCTCCATCTTTTTTAGTGCTGGCTGATGCCTGGCTAGCACAAGTGAGTTTCCCCATCTCTTGTTGATAAAGGTCTTGCTTAGTCCTGAGCTATCAAGATATTTGTATTACTTGTCTTCTGCATTTTTACCTGAACTCAATGCATAAAGCTTTCACTATTACATTACTTTTTCCAAGACTTCTCTTGGCTTTAAAATAATTCAGTTTTCTGCATGAATGCCTCCCCTAATTCTATCCATATATATATGTTTCCCATAGATGGCACTGGAATTTCATGTTTTCTTTGTTATGTTTTTGCCTAGATTTTCCCTGTTGTGGGGATAGGGGTGGTTTTCCCAATACTTAATTAGTAGGTTTTGACTTTTAGTTGGTGTTTGTTTCTTTGTCCCCCCCCCCGAATCTTGCAGAGTTCTCAATGCAAGAAGAATTTTAAAAAACGAAAGAAAAGAAGTGTGCTTTCCTCCTATTCTCTCACAGATTTACTTATCGCTAACATACTTGGTCCAAGAAACTGCTTTTGCCATTGTATATAAAGAAATGAGGAGATGAGAGGAACATTTGGAAGGTGACTGTCTATCCACAACCAATGTGAAATGTGGAGGGGAGATGGACACAGTATGCACGGTGCCTGATCTCATCCTCTCCTCCTCTTTTAGGTTCACTCTTTACTGTTGACTAAGGGTAGAGCAGGGCAAGGCGATTCCCTGTATCCCCATTAAACTGAGAATATCCACTTAAGTAATAAGATTTTAATTACCCAAGTCAGAATTTCATATTAAACTCTAATCTGATACATTTCCAGCCTAAATTAATGTCAAAAGGTGTCTGTATAGAGACTTTCACTCATTTAATGATGGTTAGTTTGGGGCCTAAACAAATTATTTGCAAAAATCTCCTGATCACTGTAGAAATGGTATTTCCAATGCTAATAGACTTTTGATTTCCAATTAGTCCTCTACTCACTGCAAAGGTTAGGGTTACTTTAATCAGTCACTGATTTACTACAAGCTTTTAAACAAAATGGTGTTGGGATGATGCATCCTTGGAGCATTTTTGTAGTATGTCAACATGAATGTTGACATAGAAAGTTGTTTATTAGTGCTGTGGTTAGGGTGGGATATGTAAAATGTATGCTTGGCTTTATGCCTTTGTTATGTCCTAAAGAAAACTCCTGAAGAAGCATAAAATGATCTTTTTGCCATACTCAGAATGTGCAACTGCTCTTCTCTCTTCTTGAAACTGTTTTCTTCGGATATTCACTCTATGAATTCTTATGATTAAAAACACTGATTCACATTTTTTATCTTTGTTAATTATTTCTTCTTTGTTTTTATTTAGACTCCTCAGTCATGCTAGAGAAACCAAATCAAACACTTTAAATGCTATTTTATTAACTAAAATGAACCTTTTTGTGGTATAAAGCCCCTGAAGCCTCTTAGCACCTTGTAACCACAGGTCCATACAGAATTAACTACAAAGTCCTGAGAAAGGGTTAATGCTTGCTGGCAGTTTGGCCATATTAGAACAATTACAGTGATTCATTGTCTATGTCTAATGGCATAATCTGATTGTAAAGACAGCAGAGTGGGCGTTGGAAAATATACAGCAGCCCACTATAGTCAGTGTGAGGCATAACAGGAAATGATTGTGGGTGTTAACCATGTCACAAATGGTTGGATTAAATGCTGACTCCACAGCTGAAAAGCCAAATAAAGATATGGGAAAGCAGCCGTATATGTTTCAATAACAATTAGGAGACTATCTAATGTTGTTTTTAGCAACAGAAAAGAAAGTTGCATTGAAAAACCTACCACAGGTGATTCTACTTAAAACTGTATTTACTATCTTTCTAATGTGTTAGCCAATAACTAAAACTGTTCTGAATAATTTGCTTTGATTCACTCAGAAAGCAAGGTATTTTATATTGAAATAAATAGGAAATATAACTCCTGATTATGATATTGTCATTAAGGTACTTATTTTCAATTAAGAATTTTTATTAGCTCTCATCAAGTTGAGTAATGAAAGTGCCGTAAAATATACTTCCTTTCCCACCCTGCCCACTCCCTCCTGGCCCTTCTGTGAAGGCCTCACCTTTCTGCAGTGGCAACAGAAGGAATGGATGGGAGGAAAAGGAAAGAAGGAAAAAGAATAGGGTAAATATAAGAAGGTAAATAAAGGAAGAAGAAAGTAAGTAGAAGAAGAAAAGAAGGTAGAAGGGAGAAGAAAAAGGAAAAGAAGGGAGGAAATTAAAAATAATATAAAAAAAAAGTAAAGAGGGAGAAAAAAAAATAAGGGGAAGAAGAAAAAGAAAGGAAAAGAAGGGGGAAGAAAAGAGGTGGGAAGGGGGGGCAGGCATGGGAAAAATTCAGTTTTCCAGTGTCCTGAGGTTGTTTTCCTTCTGCCCCATCCATCAGTTGGGTTTCAGCCATGAGCTTTCAGTCTGTGGAGCCAGGTCCTGGGTGAGCTCCTGCCAGGTTCTTTCTTGCTTCTCTTTTCCTTTCCCAAGGGGAAGGGGTGGCCTCAGCACCCGCATTTTGCTGAGGTCCCCATGCTCAGGCTGTGGACCTCTACGGGCGGTGCATTGGGATTAGAGCTCTCTTTCAAACCCCCTGCGGGGCAGACACCCACGTCCCTGAGGAGGAAAGGGTCTGGGTTTAGACTGAAAATTCCATTAATTTAGGAAAAATGGGCACATTCACTAACTTTTTTAACAGTTTTGGCCTCTTGGAGGAGCTAATGCAAAGCAAACTCTTTTTTTTTTTTTTTTTTTCATTTTTAGGCAAAGGCTTTAAAATCACAATAAACCCATTTTGATTGTAAATATATTTTCAGCTATGTTTTATCAAATAATCTTACAAAAAAAAAAATCTGGTTTATGAAGTTATGATGATTTAAATTGTTCTTTCTTCCTCTCTCTATCGCTCCCTCTCCTTTTTCACACATATTCTCTGGAGGATGTAAATATAAGCCTCTAGCTATACAAGTCAGTGCTCCAGGTTTATCCCAGAGACTAAGCAGTATTTCACAAAATACCTTTATTATTTTCTGGGGTTCCTCCACATTGTATGAAACCTCCAAGGTTATTTGAGATCAGGCATGTGAGGAAAGGGGACACATTTGAGGCCAGGGTTGGGAGGAGGAATTTTTCAGGAGCTGTTGCTGTGCAAATTAAAAATGTGAATTTGCATTTTTCTGGGGCTTCGGTTACACTTTCAGTGACTTTTGTGTCTCACTGATATGAAAGGTATCAGTAATCAAGTGATGAATGTAAAGATAGCCAGGGCTGCATGGAATTCTGTGTTTTGTCACTTTACAAACACCTTTAGTCTCAAAACCATGAGGTTTTTGTATTTCATATGTAAGGGTTTGATCCTATACTATTGGCCTTTCTGAAAGGGAAACCAGTGAGTTCAGCTGGAGGAGAGTAACATCTTCAAGAAAAGCAATGATTTAACCATTTTTTCTTGTGATAATAATACCATTGTTAGATATTTATTATTTTCCCCGAATGAAATCTGAATATTCACTCCTTAGGGTAAGCATTTAGCTAACACAATGTAAATGGCTTGTAGTGATGAGGTAAAGAAAGGAAGATCAGAAGGCAAGCAGGAAAGGCTGATGGATGCCCCAACATCCCTTGCAGAGCCCTGCCTCCTTAAAACAATATTTCACTACTGTTCAAACATAGCTTCCTATGGAGGTCAGCTGCCAGTCTATTAAAAACCAAAGAGAACCCAGCCGCACCAGCTAAAACCTAACTGGATTATCTTTATTGCTTGCAAACATGAATAGTATGTATTTCCTGTGCATCTATCTATGTCAGGAATGAATATCCCAGTGCAAAATACAGAATGGCTGAGGCTATGGATACAAGACACAACCTGGTGATAACCAGCACAAAGCAGGAGCCTGATGAAACCACTTCTATAGTTTTGCAAAATTACTTGTGGCCATGGGACTGTGCTTGTCCCCAGGACGTGACACAGCCCCACACACACTTCCTTGAAGAACTAACACACTTTTATTGCAGGAAGAATAAAACAGGATTTCACAGTCACTTGTCTTTGCAGTAACCAGCTTCTCACTTCCCCCAGCACTCCCCGGGGGTTCATGGCTACTTCAGGTGCACTCCTCTGTTTATGGCCCTGCAGCAGTATCAGTTTTCCCCAAGTCCCCTAATTCAAGCTGCTGGGGTGGGTTTGCTCAGTGAATGGTGACTGAAGATGGCTTTGTGATTAGGCTAATTAGGTAATTTGTGTTTTGCCCCTCTCCATGCTGCATGTTGGATCAAGTTGGGCATGTAAGGTTTCGGCAAAGGGTACCCCCGGCACAAACCCTGCACCGGGACAGAGACATGATTGTCCTTCACTGCTGAAAGGGGTTTCTTCCTTACTCTGCTTCCTATTGCCACCCAAGTAAGTGAAAAAGCAGGCAGGGTTTCCTGCCTTTTTGTGGTTTGGTTCCTAAAATTCTCTTCTGTATAAAGGTGAGGACATCAATCCGCAAAATCATTTCTCCCTTCTTAATGCAGCAGTAAAAAAACACAAGGTTCAACACAGCCAGTGACCAAAACCCAAAGGGCAGAATGGTGTTTGACTCTTACACACCTTTTCAGGAAAGACCCCACTGGGATAGGGGCTTGTCATCAAAACTAGCAAGGCTGATGCTTTTCCCTTTACTGATATGTAAAATTAAAGGGAAACTAGTTGAACCTAGATGCTCCAGTTCAGGTTTGGGGGGCACTTGCAGAAAAGGTGAATGGAGTTTGATGTTCTATTTAGCCCAAGTGCAACATGGAGGTGGCTGCATTGCAAAGTTTTATGTGTTCAGAGGATTAACCATTTATAACAGCTTTAAAGTTCCCAGTGGACATAGGACTATTTTTCAGGTGGGAAGAGCTGACAAGCATGGGTCTAGCTGAGAAAGCCTGGCTCCTTCTTTCTAAAGCAGAGCTTTGTTTGGGTTTCCTGCTAGCACTGAGTCTGTGGCTGTGGTCTAACGTAGCTCTGCCATCAGGAATAATGGATCTCTCCCAGAGGTGGGAATCACCTGAGCAGAAAATTGGCAGAAATTGATTTCAGAACTCCACAAAAATATTTTATCATTGAAACCAGTTGTGCAAATTATGCCCAAAGTTTGGGTTTCCTCTGTGGCTCTGTTTATAACACTCTGGGATACTTTTATTGCCTTAAATTGTCCAAATGCCAGCAAATGGCATTAAAAATGGGGCGCGTGCGAGGTGCACCCCTTAATTATTGCTAGTACAATGGAATGAGTCTGTGTTTTGTAAATGAGCGTGCATACCCCTTGTGTGATTTACTGTATACCTACAGTAAATTTTCTTGTGGGGCATTTTACAGTGCCTTGTTGAATCGTGAATGTTAACTCAAACCTTCCTATAGCTGCGGCAAATAGAAGCCAGATTCACAGAGAGAAAGTAACAAGGAGTTTTTGTTAATGTGTATTCCTGCTTGTAGTCAGAGAACAGTAATTCTGCCCTAATGAAAATTAAATTTACTACCTTTTGTTTGTAGTTGTACCTTAAAAAAGCCTAAACCCACACACCCTTGTTAATCACCATGAACAGCTCTCCTCAACCATCAGAATGACAAAAGAGCACTAAAATGGTCTGGCCAGATTCCAGGTGAGGTTTTGTTGGGTTTTTTTTTTTGAGGACTTTCTGAAGAGAATTCACATAACATGGTTTTTTTTCTATGGGAAGCATGTTTTTCCATGATTCATAAACCCCCTTTTATCCAGTCCATGAAAGGACCTCTCTCCATTATGTAGACCAGAGCTGACACATTTATGTGCAAAATTGCTGGAGCATTTACACCACTATTCATCAAGGCAGTGTCTGTGCTCCAGGAATATTACAATCACCTGGCACAATCAGTTTAACACACATGCACAAATTCTTGGAAGACTGTGTTATTATAACACATAACAAAACATAACAACCTCTGCACTACTGGGCCATGTACATAAAAAGTTGTTGTTTTTTCTTAATCATACACACGAATACGAATTAACAAATGCTGTTATATTATTGATGGAATGTTGAATAATGAGAGATCTGTGTAAAACTGAGGCTATCTATTAGTTCAGGAAATTGCTAATAACAAATACCCTTTTCATCCCCAAACCAACCAGCTGGAAGTTACACCTACCTGACTGGCTCTGCATAGCCCATGCAAGATGAATACTCATTTTTCTCTTTTTTTTTTGTTATAAAATATTTAATCACCATCCCCTATTATTACCCTCCCATTGCTTCAAGCGATGCTTTCTGGATAGGCTTCCCAGTCAGTCTGCTCTTTGGCGCCTCAGTTTATGGATGCAGCGTGTGTTCCCACCTCATCCTGCAATTCACAGGCAGATTCAAGGTGCTGCCCTAACCATGAGAATGGGAAAAGTGCTGGAAAGCAGAGTCTCCCATCCTTTGCTGCTGTCAACCCCCATCGTGACCTCTGGAAACAACACACGTGGTCTTCTGCTGAGGACAGAATGTTATTTATTACTCAAGGGGAGCTGAAGGAGCTTGCCAAGGCGCTGCTGGCCATCTTCCTAACTCAGAGACAGCACCTAAACACCTAAAAATGTGAGCTGTAGCACATACTAAAGCTTTTTTAGAGGATTGGACTCTCAGTGCAGCTCCCACTGCCTCAGTCCCAGCTCTGTTTCAGACCCAGATAACTCGGATGTTAGCTTTCACTCAGACCAGTATTCCCTCTGCCCTGAAAGCTGGGATCACCCCGCCCCATCACAGGGATGTGGCATACCCAGGCAAGCCAAGAATCACAGAGATGCTCGCTGGGCTTGCCCATGTCTGTCCCAGGTCATGCTGTGTCCATCATCCACCTCAGAAGATGGGGGCAAGGAGATGCATTTCCAGCCACAGGTTCTCCAGGTGGTTGTAAACACCCCATAGAATCCAGCTTTGCCATCCCCAGGCAGGATGGAGTTGGGTTCTGTAAGGGTGGGGGAAGGAGGTATTTAGCTTTCAACACTGCTGTGGCTGTCAGGTGAGAGAAACATTTGTTTTCATGAGGATTTTCACTGATGTACAAGGGAAGAGTTTAAAAAATTGCCTAAATAAGTATTTACATGATACTGTAACCCAGAATGGTTTCAAAGGAGCCTTTATGATCTGTCAGGTCAATAATCTGCATTTTTAAAAGTCCCTGAATACATATTTGCATGATCTGTATTTCAAAAGCTCTAGTAAATATGTATTTGCACAATAGACCATAACAATCTCTTTTAAGCCATCGTGGTCTATATATAGTGTTAATCCTCATATATTCTGAAGGAGTTTTATTTTCCAAAATAGCTTTTATTAATAAGATGTTCAGATGCTGCAGTTCTGAGGGCGATAGAAGGATGTAATCAAAAGGGATGAGGACGGCTTTTCATGCAATTAAAACCTGATTTAAAAGTTGGGCCAACAGTGTAAGCAAGCAATTGGTTTTGCTCTCCCTTTTACCCATGGAGCTTTTACATGAACCTTTGCAGATCATATTCTACCTTCTGGCCCGTTGCAGGTAGGCCACATGCTCCTGAATAAATCCCTCTGCCAGGCAGTTGTCAATCTTTCCCATGGAAATCTCTTGTGGTGGGAGAAATGGGGCAGGTGAAAGCTTAGAGGCAGGGATTTAAAGAATGTATCAGAACAATAGGTCTGTGGATCTAAGTGTCTACATCAGGGTCTGGTTGGATGAAGTTCCTATTGTTTCTGTGTTAGACTGGAAAAAAAGACTGGACGTATCCTTTACCAAAGGCATGGTTAGGGGTGAGATGCTTGTACCTGATGTTGACCTCTGGCTGTATTGCTTCAAGATCTCCCCTGCAATGTGCTGGGTCTGACTGTGGATGGTCTGGTACTTGTGTCTTTGGGTCATGGCCAAATAAAATGAGCACATTTGAAAATGAACACATTCTAAAGCATTTAAACTGACAGAGCGGAGATTTAGATTAGCTATTAGGAGAATTTCTTCCCTGTGAGGGTGCTGAGGCGCTGGCACAGGGTGCCCAGAGAAGCTGTGGCTGCCCCATCCCTGGCA
>JANRGW010003716.1:11003-24500 GCA_024733675.1 Psilopsiagon aymara
GTGCCCAGAGAAGCTGTGGCTGCCCCATCCCTGGCAGTGTTCAAGGCCAGGTTGGACACAGGGGCTTGGAGCAAGCTTCTCTAGTGGATGGTGCCCCTGTCCATGGGAGCAGGTTGGAGCTGGGTGAGCTTTGAGGTTCTTTCCAACACAAACCATTCCAGGATTCTGTGATTCTGTGTTTATCAGTTCTCCTCAGAAGTTCCAAACATATTTCTTCATCTCCACCATAGCTGGCTTTGCAAGATGCTATGTGGCATGCTCTGGTGCAGTTTTACTCCACTTCTTCTGGCCAGACATAAATAGAAGGATCATAGTATTTAGTCATAGCTGGAAATGGCCATCAGAGGTGGAGATGGGAGTTGAGATGTTCTAGGAGAAAACCACATAGATTAAAGTTAGGTATTCCTCACTCTAGTTAACTTTGCTGCTGGTGCATAAGAGGCTCTTAAACATGGAGCCTTGTTTTGGCTTTGTTTTAAAATGGAATGTTTTTAAAATTTAGGATCTTTTCTTGGCTCTATATAGCTACAGAGCGAGTTTTCTATCACTGTGTCAAGGAATCAATTTTCACTTTCAAAACGCTGTTCATGTTAATTTATGTACAATTATGTTATCAGGCACAGAGCAGAGGTGAAAGTTGCTTTTTTCACTGCAAGAATACTGTTGTGAGATTACCAGTATCCTGATTGTATTTCTTTAAATACCTGATGCTGAATTTACCCTGCCTTCTGATACAATTAGAAATTATTTGATGTATAAAATTACAGTGGGTTTGGTGACTTCAGTTCTCTGCTGTGAGCAGATACTCCGTTTCACAAGTACTCGTATTATTTGTGCATTTTTTATACGTCTCACATAGAATTAACTCAGTGGAATCGCTTCAATCTGAGTGCATCAGTCCCAGGAGTCTGAAGGCCACAACTTTTGGTTCAGATGTGGAAGGGCAAAACCTGAATAAATAAACCTAAATAAATCCTCTGTCCCCAGATCTTGGCCACCCTGCCTCTTAGCCAAGTACTCCATGCAGTCAAGAGGTTTCACTGCTGCTTCTCCTCCTCTCTTGGGCATATGGTGAAGGTAAGAGAAGGAGCCTGCACATATTGTTTCTGTTTGTGGAGGAAGTACACCCTGCACTTTCCTTGGACATAAATTCCAAAATGGTATGTCATTAATCAGGTGCAGAATCTGGAAAAATCATACAGAGACTTTGTGTCTCGTATTCAAAGCAGCAACTTACGGCTGGTTAGTTTGTTTATTGAAAATGTTTTATTAACACCGTACCTTGCAGCATGTGAAGAATAGGACAAAATGAGATTACTTCTCCATCCACCTCCAGCTCAGATTTTCTGCATAAGCAATTTGGATCATAAACTGTAAAAATGCATGTGTCGGTGCCACAGCCTACATGGAGCATAAGTCTCTCAGATCATGGGGAATGGTAAAAGAGAGTACCAGGTATTTCCAGACTTAAAAGGGTTCCTCACATAAATCTGAGTCAAAGATTAAACTCAAGCTTCACAAAGCTCACCTGGCTTTCTCTGTAGTGCTATGAAACAGCACCTTGGCTTCAAAGTATTTGGCTTTGGATCATGTGCGGGTGCTTTGCAGCAGAGATGCTGGAGAAAGTCTCGCCCAGTCCGGCATCATCCCAGTGCTTCAGAGCAAGGCAGCAGCCCCCCAGACACACACACACACACGTATGCAAGAGCCCTCATTTTTCCTACACTGATAATTGCCTCTTAACATAATGCAAACTGAAACCCCTTTCCTAATGCTAGAGCCCCGGTGCACAAAGATTTTCTTGCTCCATTAAAAAGACAATTTTGCTCACGCAGTAATGGAAAACGTCAAACTCAAATAGGAAAGTGGGTGCCTCTAAGTATTTCATATTTTACAGGAATATGTTTTAAATGAAATACTGCCTGACAGATAAATTACATTGGCTTTGCGTATGTACCCGGCTGATTTAGTGCTACCAGCAGTGCAGATGGTTGGCGACAACTTTGTAGGTGCTTAAACATCTTAGTACATGAATGCAATTTTTGCACTAATGCAAAACACTTGTGGAATGACCCCTACTATGTAATGTTTTCCACTGAGAGAACTGATTTGGACTTACAGAGAAAAAAAGTAATATACAAATTACTTTGGGTAACCTGTAGCCTTTAAAAAGAAAAGAAATGCAATTATATCTGCTCTCTGCAACCACAGTTTAATGAAAACAGAAGTCTGAAATGGTCTTTCTAAGTTTCAGAACTTACAGCAGGTCCCTACTTATTAACAGAGCAGTTGTACTAGCAATTTGTTTTTTGTAATTATGCTCTTTGTGGTCTACACAATTTTCAAATAGTGATGCAAAAAGGACAGCTGGAAAAACTGCTTGTTGCTTACCTAATCCCCAGTGAGAATAAAAATAGATAACAGTAAATGAGACTGTATGTAGGAAGCTAAATTAACAGTCAAAGCTGATATTTTTTTTTTTAAAGACACAGTATACTTCAATGTATGCATTAAAAGATGGAGATGAAATGTATTAAATATCAGTAGGAATACTCGTCCCTTTGATTATATGAATGAGGAGCAGAGCTCATTCCTTGGCTTAAAACACCGCGGTCTCATAGAAAGCAAATAATGAGCTTGACCACAAAACAATGATCTTTTCCACAAAAAAAAGCAAACATGGAGGCAAAATGGTTGCTCATGGAGTAACACTGATTGTCCTTTCTCGGTTTATGATTATTCTCATAAGGAGCTGCAGAGATTCATGTTTAAAGGGTGATTTAAATAGGCTTCAAACACGGTCACTTGTCTAGTAGCAGCATTTTACCTGGCAGCGAGGAGCTGTGCACACATCCTGGCTTGAGATGGGGAGGCTGAGTCTCATGGGAGGCCTGGAAATATTCAGTGTTGAAGAAACCCAGCCAGCTTTAGAAGGTCTGGAAATATATATGTTCCAGCTTGAGGCTTGCACAGCCACACAATCAGTCTTTGCTCGGATATCCTTCCTTTGGTTTTCTGAGCACAATTTCCTTAATTTCATTTTAATTTGTAGGAACTGTGTTGGAACTTGCCATCAGTATCTAAATCTCTTCAAAGCTTTGCTGTTGAAGAACAGAGGCCACCTGTAGCTGCACGCTGTGGCTGCACCTTCCGTCCATGAATCAAGGGCCACCAAGGCTTTGAGATTTTAGATTAACAAGGATTTTACCTGCATTTGCGTAACTAACAAGCGAGCCGGGCTACTGGCGGGTATCAATCAGCATTTCATTATGCCATTTTGCATTAGCTGAGGATGTGACCTGCACTATTCCCTCCTGCAAAGCAACATCTCGTAGCTGTCATTTCACTGCAGCTATAAAGGTAAATGCATGATGGAGCTGGGAGCCGACATTTGCTCAGGGAAGCTCGCAGGAGCAGCGGGCAGCTCCCAGCCCTGCGCCCGCAGCTTCCCTGCTTGCCACGGAGGAAAGCAAACCCTCAGAGCATGTGAACTTCATTCCCTGACATCCATTTTCTTCCTGAATATTCCTCTCAGACCTGGGAGTGAAGAGCTGGGCTGCAGAAAAT
The DNA here is from genome assembly GCA_024733675.1 of Psilopsiagon aymara. Taxonomy (NCBI): domain Eukaryota; kingdom Metazoa; phylum Chordata; class Aves; order Psittaciformes; family Psittacidae; genus Psilopsiagon; species Psilopsiagon aymara. The sequence continues at coordinate 14,571 of JANRGW010003716.1, forward strand.
CCAAATGCATAAAGCACAACCAACAGGAAATTCACACTTTACCATAAGCAGGAGCCAAGTGAGATCATTGGGTCACCAGCTCATGCTCTGGCTGCAGCGCGGGGGTAGCAGGGTTGTGTGAGGCAAATTTAGGGTCAAACCAGTCCAAGGGCTGTGTTGAAGATCCTGATCTGGAACAAACTGAAACCAAAGGAAGGGCTCAACTTGCTTTAAAGGAAGACCCCAAAACAGTGCTTTTAAGTGTATTATTTTCTATGTGTCCAAAAGACCAGTGAGAGCAGCCACATTAGGAAATGAGTCTTTGCAGCTCTGCAGTGGTTTTCCCTGTTTCCAGGTATGGTACTTTGAGAAGAACATACAGACTAAACTGTTAGCTGCAGTTTTATACCCCCAGCTTTCGCTAACCAAATGCATCCATTCCTCTTTATCCTAATAGTTAATGAACAGTCTGCTAAAACAAATAAAACCCCTCCACTTCCCTAGAGATGGGGAGGAGATTACTTGCTCCTAATCTGTAAAATTTGGCTGTGTGGAAAAGGGGTCTTTTGTGGTTGAAGTTTTCTTAGTATTGAGGGAGGCAATATAAAATGCATTGCATTTTCCTTGAGGACTCAGTTTGCTGCATCTGAGGCCAGGTAAGAAAAGAACAAGAGGAAAGCCACTTGATTTTATGCCTGGAGCAAAGCAAAGTGGTTCAAGGCCAGAGTAAACATGAAGCAAATGAAAATAAAAAGCAGGAGAGAGGAGAGGTGCTGTGATTTAGCAATGAGCAGAGCTTGGAAGAGCCAGAGGCTCAGTTGCCTCCCCCCGGGGATGCCTGGGCTGCTGTACCTGCTGGCGCTGCCCATCTTCCCAGCTCCAGGCAGAGCTGTATCCTGAGCCAATTTTCATCTATTCCAGGGACGCTCCATCACAGGTCGTTTCCAGCTCTGTCCCACTGCACCGTGCTGGTAGTAGCTTGGGTGTTTCTGATCACCTCCAAAGACTTGGTGCTGTTCCACCTCTCGGTCTGGTTCCAGATGGCAGGATGAGGTTTCCTTGGTTTGATCTGTACTGCAGCAGGCTTTTAAACTGTGTTTTGTTGTGACTGTTTCCAGTCCTGCTCTCAGAAAGATCACTGCTCAGAAAAGCAACCAACACCCTCCACACACAAACCTGTGGAGAGTTGAATGTAAATGGCTTAGGGGAGGGTATATTTGAGGTTTGGTTTCATGTCTGCATCTTATGGAGATATGGCTGATACTGAGATATCTGAGTCAGATATGCTGGAGATACTCAGACTTTCCCTGGACAAGACAAGCTGATCTAGTTGGATCTGCTGACAGCAGGAGGCAGGACTATACAACCTCTAGACATCCCCTCAAATAAGACCAGCAAAACCTAAAAATCCAGTATTGATAGTCTTAAAACTGACTTGTGAGATATGAATGTTAAGATATATCTTATCCTGGCAGGTATAAGCAAAGCTATAGATTATGCACAGCAACATAAGGTCCCCCAAGGGCAATCTTATTTTGGATATTTAGCCCATCAAGCTGAACTATTAAGGACAGTTGGGGTAAAAAACCCCAAACCAACAAATGACATACCTTTCTTTCCTCTGAACTAGCATGGCTAGAAAAGAAACACTCAATAGTCATAGAGGATCATAGCTCCAGAAGAAAGGCAGTCTGGATATTCAAAGTGAAAAGGATTTTCAGGATTATAGACTTATTTCTTATTTCCTCGTTTCTTGCAGATCCCCCCAGGAAGGGGGATAGGAAACAAAGGTGGCTTCTCCCTCACTCTGGAAAAGGAATGGGCCAAGGTGCAATCACTGCTGAAGTTTCAGCCTACGGAATCTGTGCCCAACCCAAATGCTGCAGTTGGGCACCAGGATAATTTTCAGGGAAACCCTTCTCTGGCAGGATTAACCATATTTCTTACTTCCCTGTTGAGGCCTCTAGACTGTGGTCGCAAATCTGCTAAACATAATCTGACATCGGAGTCCCACAGTGCAGACAGAGCTTGTACTAAAGAGATGGGGGACATTCTCCATGTTTTCAACACTATTGTAGGAACAAAAAGCAACTTTACTCTTGGCTTAATAGCACTACTTGGGTGTAAGAAGCCTTGGGACAATTTAATGGAGCACTAACTATACTTCTTTTACTCACAGCCAACTCACACTGTACCTGCTCTGAGCAGGAGGTGGGACTCCATTTGCTTCCCAACCAAAACCACCCCAGCTTTCCATTTCTCCTGCTGTCTGCCCCCAGCATTTCAGTTGTTCTGGCTTTCATCTTTACATCAGAGGTCCTCAAGGCTGCAGGGCAGGAGTGTTGCAGCGGTTGTGGTGCAGTGCATATGCTCTGAAGACATTTCTAAGCAGAGCTCCGTTGTCTGCCTCCCTGAGACTTTCTTCTTCTGTGCTTTCATGCTGTTTCTTCTGTCCATCTTCTCAGCAGTCAGGATATAGAGTTTTGACCCTCTGTCACCCCATGTGTGCAATGAAAAGCAGGAGAAGACAGGGTGGGAAACACCTTCCCTCGTTACTCTAAGCCCAGGCTTTGTAGGGAACGCCAGACTCAAACCCAGGTGTGATCCTCACCCACATGAGGTCATAGTCATAAACATCTTTAAGGAAACATTGAGCAGGAATAGTCTGTGTGGCCAAGCTATGCAGGGAACCCCGTTACACCCTATGGGGGGCTCAGCACTCTCCACCTGTTGCCTGGCTCAGATCCCAGTGTGCTGGTGAGTAGGGAGCAGTGGGTTGGGTTGTGCTCAGCATTTCTCATAACGAATCCCTGCGGTGCTGGCATGACCAGAGCCCTGTCCCTGCGGCAGGGACTGCTACCCCAGCAAAATTAAAGGGATCAGATTTACAAGGAGGATAAAGCCGAAGCATCCCCTGAGGCAACACGCCTGCTGCCACCTTGGAAAGGGCTTGGGGACTGCGATGAGCTCTGCAGCTATTCTGTGGGGATGCTGCTAGTGCCCTTGGAGGTCCCCCCCCCTTCCCTATGGAGGAGCAGTGTGCCATCTCCCCCAAACGCAGCTGAGCTGGCAGGCGTGATGCCAGCCGCTGTGTGCCAGCTCTGCAGGGCTGTGCGTGCCGCTTGTGATCCATCTGCAGAAGGCAGCACGTGCCAATGGCTGTGCACAGGGTGGGCTGTGCCCAGGAGTCCAGAGCATGGTTAAAAAACTCCCCCAAAACCACCCAAAACCCCCCATGTTTTTTCTTGCTACCCTGATTTTTCCCCTTCAGTTTAAAATTCCTTGTTGGCTTTAATCAAACCCAGGTGAGATTCATGAATTTGGTCAATTTAGGGATTTTTCTGGGGGAAAAAAGTGCTGCAGGTATTTTTATTTTCTTTAACCAAAGGAGGAGGGAAAAAAAAAAGAAAAAAAAAAAAAAGGAGGGTTTTGCCAAGCAGGTTTTCCCAGGTTCTCATAGCTCTACATTATGTGCCCCTGTGACTGGAGCAGGCTCCAGGCCTGACTTCCAAACGACCTGGAAATGGTCCTAAACCAATGTGGCTTCAGGCAAGTGGGAGCTCAGCTCTGTGGATTGCTGAAGCACTGGAGGAGACGGACAGGAATCCTGAGTTGCAAAAGCTGCTTCACCTCCAAAAGACAGCAAAACTCACAAACTCTCCAGGCTTGTCATTTTAAAGGTGTTTAGCACATTGTTTTGCTGAGAATGTCTAAGTAAGACTCAGCTTAAAGCCCTTACTCAAAGGAAGAACATCAGTGAAGTTATTCTATCATCTTGTTATCTCTGTGAAAGAAAAAAGATGAAACAGTGGTAAATACACCACAATTGCTTTTTACCTTCCCATTACTCCAAATATTGAATCTAGGCATGGTTGAGTCCCAGATGGTGAAGCATTTAACTTCATTTTCTAACCTCTTTTGGGGCTCAGTTTAATTTATTAACAGGTTGCTCTCAGGACAGATCACACGACACATAAGTGTAAATTGAACCAGGTATATTCGTGATTTACTAACTGGGCGACTTGCAAGCTCAGAAATCGCAGTCTTCTGGTACATGCTGCAGCTGGGCAGGAGTTGTGTGTGTTGGATGCCTGTGGAGAAGGCAGGGATTGAGTCTGAAATCTTAAGGCTTTCCTTGCCTGCAGTGGTAGTACATCTTACAGCTTCTTGTTACCTCTCCTCTGAGCTGTACAAGCAGCAAGCTCAGGTTTCATCTCCATTCCCAGCCTTAGCCTTGGCCTGGAGGTGAATTCCTTCAGTAGTCACTGTGATAAACTCCAAGCCCAGAGCAAGCTGTATGTCCACTTCTGTTGCAGTAATGCAGCATTGTGCCTGGTCTTACTGGTGCAGCTTGAGCCGAGTGTGCAGCAGAGCCGGAAAGCCACCCTTATTTTCCCAGTCTTTTTATGCTTCTGTCAGCATTATTCCCATGTCAGGTTCTCTCTCAACGCACCTTAGTATCAAGAGGCACTACACCATTTCCTGTATGCTGCCCCATCACAGGCTCCTCTGCCTGGCTGAGGGCCCTTGAACGTCTTTAATCACTGCTCTTCAGGGTCATGATACCAACAGCCACACTTGTGGTCACCCTGCCAGTCCCAAAAGCCAGAATTTGTCACCATATTGGGCCCATGCACAACATTCAGTAGGTGCCCATCATGAAATGAGCAGTAAACCCAAGGCAGAGCTGGTATGAAAGCATTATCTCTCCTTCACAGGTGCAGTGTCCCTGCTTAGCAGAACTCTGAAGTAAAGCCTTTCAAGAGGAGATGGGGAACCTCCTAGCTGTTTTCCCTGACGAAGGAAGAATGACCAATGACTTCATTGCAAATGAAAGAAGAGAAACATGTGCCATGGAGAGATGGTGGACGCGATAGAGCTGTTTTCTGCTCGGCTGCTATTTTATTGTAGCTTTTGGAACACACCAGCCTTGTGGTTATTAATTTATTATTATGTGAATTCCAGCTGTTTCACTCATGAGCAGAAAAACAGCCACTTGCTGAGGCTGAGAGTCAATGAATTTCAGACTTCCTCATGGAAGACCATCCACCAAAGCTGGTGGGCATGGGCTCATGGCACGCAGCAGGACTTGATGATCTTAAAGGTCTTTCTCCACCTGGTTCATCCTATGATTCTACGATGCCTAGAGCGTGGAGAAAGGCAACTTGTAGTTTGGCAGGGGACCGGCCTGGGTTGCCACAGCTGGAGGGAGCTGAAGAGCTGCTGAAAAGGGCTTTGGTTTCAATAAACCTCTTCCTCTAAGGCAGGGATAGGGTTTTGTGTCGGGGAAGGGGGAGTGCAAAGAAACAGCCACATGGTTTAAGCCAGTCACTATAAATTATACCCACTCTTGCCTCGGTGCTGCGTGTCAAAGATGAAGTGAGCACGTTTTATTAGCAACAGAGATAAACTGAGGCTGTCTGCTCCATGGGATGGGGAAGGAGTAGATGGCTAGTGAGGTCTTCCCAGCATCTCCCACAGATAGGCCTAATTCTGCCACCCTCGAGCAGCACCTTGATCTGGTATTTTGCAAGCCAGCAGGCCCTGCCCCTTTGGTTTTCCCTGTCCAGCATTCATACTTGATGTTTAAATCAATTACACAGACATTTAAGTCTCTTTCACATGCCAGCACATGGCCCTTGTAAGCCTTCAGGGTTGGGGGCGAAAAGGGGGGGGGTGTTGGCTTTTGCGAGCAGTATGTACATTAATTCCAATGTAAAGAGCTGCAGTAAATCACTTAATGCCTGAGTCAAGTTAGTTGTTGTTGTTTTGGTGAATTGGGACCATATTCGGGACTATAATAACCTAATAATGGACAGTGCAGGCATAGACCACACTGTAATGTATATTGTACGGGAATATGGTAATAGTCTGAAATGGCAATTCTCCTAAATAAATAGCACATCAACTTACTTAAACCTAATCATAAATGGGACAAATTGGACCCATGTGCAAACAGAAACCTGAGCAGAACGCAGGAGTTAAAGAAGCCATTGTTTCCCAGCCTGACCCTGGGCAGAGAAAGCCTGTGTCAGGTTACATCTGTTAAAATGATTCTAATGCCAGCCCAGCATTTTAATTATAAATGTATAAAACATTTAATAAGAAGACATTCTGGGCTTACTAAGCCTTTAAAAACTGGATGTGGGTGAAGTGGGTAGAATGGTATTCCATGTGCCCCAGACTGTGTGCCAGCATATAATGATTGAATGTTTTCCTGCAATAAATTGAAAAAATCTGGTTTGTAAGAATGGATCCAAATCACTTGGCATTAGAAAGGTAATTTGTTACCTAGCTTCCTCTTGGAAACGGGCTGCTTCCAAGTTTGCTGGAACTTAGTTTCTAGGGACTGTGATGCCCAACAAGAGGAAGAAAGAGCAACCGGGATGCTTAGGGCTCTGATGTTAAAACACACACACATGCACATGCACACCCACACACACTGTTTTCTCTGCCTCTCTGGATTTTTTTTTCCTTCCCAGTTTTTCAGTCCTCCCTCTCATGGCTTCAAACACGGGATTCAGCAGCCAAAAAAAGAGGGGGAAAAAAAAATAAAAGAGGTTACTCAGGACAAAAGCCAGATCTATAGCCACCTTCTTTGTACCTTTCCAAATCTCAAGCCTGCTTAATTATGATTAATTGCCACATGGATAATCAGATACAGTTTCAAAAGGTTGGAGATGACAGTCCAAGGACACCAGGGAAGAAGGAAGGTTCGCCTTTGTTACAAGCAGAAAGAAAAAAAACCCGCACAGGTCCCTTCCTCAGCCCATAACCTTTTCTTATTTTAACAATTCCAAACGGAATTAATACCATCAGTATATTGTTCCCGCTCCTGGGAATTGAACTTCAACTGTACAATTTCTGCAGCTGTCAGTTTTTTCAGCCCTCCTGTCAATAACGCAATGTTGGGGTGCCCTTCTTCTTGAATGAAAGCAGTTTCAAGTTTCTGCTTTATGTCTGTGCTTTCTGGGTGGTGTGACATGATGAGAAAGTATAAGAAATAATAACAGCAGTTAAAAAGCTTCCACTCTTGACTTAACTGGATCAAATGTAATAGACTACAGTCTTTTCTCCTGATTTCCTTTGCTTGTTTTAGAAAACACTGTGAAAAGTGCAGGAGATTTTGTCTTGCCAGCTCTTTCCTCCATTTAAAATCCCTTTGGCTAAGTCAAGGATCACAGTATGTCATTTCCAGCCTAACAGAAGTGCTGGGCCTTGTTCAGCTCCTATTACTAGGAGGCAAATCCCTAGGTTGCAGGCGCCAGTGTTTCTGCGTTTGGCTCCTTTCCCAGTATTGTTTCCTTCATTACATTCCAGAGTGCCTCTCAGCCAGTTAATGTTTGCACTGGGAGGTCCAAATATCCAGCAATCAGCACTGAACTTTCCTCTTTTTGTTGAGAATTGCAGGTTTCAAATGCAATCACTGGCTTTAAAGAAAAACTTACAGGTGAACACAACAGCACTAATTTCCATTTTATTCACAAACAGTTATATTTTCTGCAGTTTCTCCATATGTACTCGTAAAGGCTTCCAAGGAGATGTCTGGCTTTTCCAGGGCTTGTAGGGGCTGGAGCTGTTTTACTGATCGGGGGGTCAGTGCTGCCCTCTCCCACACACCCCACAGCCCATTAACACAACAACTCCCATGCTCAGGCATTATCTGGCTCCTAATAACACAATTGCATTCTCATTTTCTATTAAGAACGTAGGGAGCTGAAAATGGAAGCACTCGTTTGGATCGAGAAGGGTCGGAGCGTTCGCCCAGGCTCATGCCTTGCTCCCGTGAGCGCTGGGTGGGTGGTTTGGTTTCTAAATGACTTCTGGTGTCGTTTAATTTCTATGAGCGTGCACGAGTTGCAGCCTTTTGTGCTGTTTGCATCCAAGGCATGGAGGGGATTCGTGCTCTGGGTTTTCTGTGAAGTGATTTTCCGGTACGTCTGAGTTGGGGTGGCTATGGGTGGCTCCAGGGGCTGCAGTGAGATGCACATAGGATGGATGGGCACCCCTGAGAGCAGCAGCCTGGTTCTCCTGCCACCAGAAACTCCTGTAAACAGCAAGAAAAGTTTCTGTATGTGGACAAAGGATGAGATATTTAACATTTATTTCTATTATTTTATTATGGTGGTTTTATTTCATGTATTTTTTTTTTATTATTATGTCATTTTATATTATTTTATGTTATTATTTTTCTTTTCTCTATTTATTTATTTAGATTCCATTCATTATACTACCAGATTATATCATTATATTAATCTAAATGTATTTATTTTTAATTTATTTATATTTATTTTCATGAATTTTAATATTTTTATTTATTGTTTTCATAAGGGCCTGTAGGGACAGGACAGGGGAATGGCTTTAACCTTCCAGAGGGGAGGTTGACATGAGCTCTTGGGCAGAAGCTCTTCCCTGTGAGGGTGCTGAGGCGCTGGCACAGGGTGCCCAGAGAAGCTGTGGCTGCCCCATCCCTGCAGTGCTCAATCCAGGTTGGATACAGGGGCTTGGAGCACCCTGCTCTGTGGAAGGTGTCCCTGCCCATGGCAGGGGTTGGAACTGGAGGAGCTTTAAGGGCCTTTCCAACACAAACCAGTCTGGGCAACTTCTTACCTGTTTTGAATGTCCAGCGCTGGGCACAGCTGATGCCATCCTTGGTCAACTGAGAAGCCTGCTCGCTGTGTTAATATTATACCGGGATTAAAATGCTGGCACATTTCCTACCCTGAGGGGGGAGCTGGTCTGTGAAGTGAAGGGGGAAGGGAAAAAGTTGTGGGTGGAAAAATGAGGGTGGAGGCTCCAGCTATCCATGGGGCTATTTATTTGTCCAGCTGTTTCTCTATGGATGAGTTTGCAGCCTGTGAATGTGAAGGATTTGCCAGGACTTCTGAGAAACCCAGGCCCAGATGCACTAAATTGGTCTAAATTGGCAGAACTCCATGGAAGTTATTTTTCCTGACACAGAGAAGTGTGTCTGCAACATGCACAGCTCCTCTGTTGATCCCTTGCCCGTCCTGCCTCTCTGCCACTGTTCCTTGGTGCTGTCACTCCATCCCCAGCCCTGGCCATGCCATGCTGGTGTCTCCAGTCGCTGCTGGTACCTAGTGTGATCCCAGTCTTGCTCTCTCTTCTCAGGTCTGCTGCCAGTCCCACTCCTGACCTGGCCAGATTGGAGGAGCTCATGCAGCAGCATCTCACTTATGGCTGAGCAGCGTAGGAGCTGCTCACCCCCACGCAGGTCATTGGCATTGCAGTTGATGGTGTCTCAGCATGGCTGTTGAGCATCTGGAGGTGGCGGTTTGGTGGTGGGGATGCATCTTTAGATGCAGAGTGCTAGCATCAAAGCCCTCATGGCAAGCAGCAGTACCGGCTACGGGCCACAGCGCTGGCAGAAAGTTGCTTATTGAAAGCATCTTCAAAGTGAAAAGGACAGGCACTTATCTCCTAACTGCCCCGTGGGGAGCTGTGCGGTTTCTGGTGGGAAGCGGGCCAGGGTTGTGTCTGCTGGCTTTGAGCAGCTGCAGGTTTATTTATAATGCTGTGGGTAGCATGTGAATCTGAAGATAAACACACGGGAGGAGAGAACACAAACAACAATACTGGAAAATGCTGCTCTGGAGAGCGTTGCACTGAGCTGCAGCTATTGCGAGGCACCGGAGATGGGCTGAGGCCAGGCACTCCGCCCGCCCCGTTCCTGTGTGAATTTGCTCCGTGTGATGGCACTGTGAAAGCATTGGCTTTGACAGTGAGTGAAGCTGCCCAGATTGCTGGTTGCAGCAGGTACCTTCTCTCCACAGTTGGCAGGGCACTAACAGATGGGCTTGGGGTTGCCCATCCGGCAATTGGTCCTGTTGGGTGCCTGGAGCAGGATATGAGTAGTCCCTCCCCAGCATCCCTATAGCCCCCTTCAGATACTGGAAGGCTGCTATGAGGTCTCCACACAGCCTTCTCTTC
>JANRGW010003719.1:0-35462 GCA_024733675.1 Psilopsiagon aymara
ATGCTCCATTGCTGGCAGTGTTCAAGGCCAGGCTGGACATAGCCTTGGGTGATATGGTTTAGTGGGAGGTGTCCCTGGGAGGTGTGGAAAAGTGTCAGTCATTTCTTGTTGGCTTTCCCTTGGGAAGAAATGTAAAGGCTTCACGGCAAGTTGTCAGGTGTTTTTGTATCTTGTGTTCCTGTGGAACCTCTCTAAGTAATGTTAGCTATACATTAGGTATAGTGTTTGTAATAGGTCTGCAGAAAGGAATTCTAGTTCCTTTCTTGTGTAGTAACAAAGGGCACTGTTAATGGTAGTTGAAGCATTTACTAAAACTCAAGAATACTATGCAACAGAATAATAATGCCAGTACTGTTAGATATCTTCAGAATATGTGTTGTGGGTTTACTTGAAATGCTGGGTTTTAGAATTTATCCTCAATCTAAAGAGTCTTCTTATGAGGAGAACATCTGTGGGCCTGTGCTTTAGCCTCATTACAGCTAGGAGCATGGAGTTGTGAAACAGTAACTAAATGGCTTGTTTACAAAACTTCCTGCTAGAAGAGGGTCTGAACTTAAGATTCTCAAATTGCGAAGTCTGTCAACTGAAGCATGGAGGTCTGATGTACAGTTCTAGTGCTTATTTGATTGGGGGAGTAGGGAAAATGCTCACTGTAGTTGAGGAAATTGTCTTAAAATGTGAGAGGGCTGCACTGGCACATTCAGCTGATTTACCGGGTTGTGCATCTACTTTGAACTAAAGAGGGGGAAGAATAAGTCAAGTGCTGTTAGGAAGGCCTATAAGTGGAGTGGCAAGTGTGAAAGAGAACAGCTCAAATTTAGGATCCTTGGGGCTCTTGTAGAATGTGGAGGACAGTTGTGAGCCACTGAAAAGATGCTTTCCTTACTAGACTAACTGGACACATGGTGTTGTGTGGTTTTATATACTTGCAGTGAGACTTAATATTTTGAGGTTAAAGGTCATAGCTGAATCATGAAGCAGCATTATATTTAAAGGCAAACTGGGAGTCATATGGTTACACACTATGCAATAAGAAACACAGTTGCGAGGTTTCAATAAAAGAAGGTAACTAGACATCATCTTGACTTGACAGATGCCTTACTGGATAAACCAGCTGTCATTACATTCTTCTATGCAGCTGAAAATATGACAACATACTGTGCTGAGTAGCTTCTAGGCACAGACTACTTAAAATGGCTGGCTGACACAGACAGATAAACATTAAACTGAAGTTTCTTCAACCGAACTCTTCTTGTGTTTGGTGGAGGAGTCCCTGTACTGGCCCTAGGTAGAAAGGCATGTGGCTGACTTAGCAGAGCTGCAGAGTGAGTACTGATTCTTTTGCAGAATGAAACCTCCTGGAATGCACGTTCCTACAGTCAATACGAGGTGATACAATAGATTTCTTGTTCAACATCTTTGTTGGTGACATGGGCAGTGGGATTGAGTGTGCCCTCAGCAAGTTTGCCGATGACACCAAGCTGGGTGGTTCGATCGATAAGCTGGAAGGGAAGGAATGCCATCCAGAGGGACCTTGACATGCTTGTGAGGTGGGCTGATGCCAACCTGATGAAGTTGAACGATGCCCAAGTGCAGGGTCCTACAGCTGGATTGGAGTAATCCCAGGCACAGCTCCAGGTTGGGCAGAGAGGAGATTCAGAGCAGCCCTGTGGAGAAGGACTTGGGAGTGTTGGTCAGTGGAAAAGAAATTCTTTACTGTCACGGTGGTAAGGCACTGGTATGGGTTGCCCAGGGGAGTTGTGACTGCTCCATCACTGATGGTATTCAAGGCCGGGTTGGACAGAGCCTTGGGTGGCATGGTTTAGTAGGAAGTGTCCCTGCCCGTGGCAGGGAGGTTGGGACTAGATGATCTTAAGGCGCTTTTCAGCCCTGACTATTCTATGATTCTGTAATGGCAACTATACCATAGTTTGACTGCTAGTTTGACATAAGTACCCAGTTTCAGCTTCAGTTGGCTTTTGTAGAGGACACTATGCCCTCATTTCAGAAAATGTGCAGAACGTGCCTTCTTGCTGGTGCTTATGAAGAGATGGGGTTGTTTGTTTTGGTTTGGTTTTTGTTGGTTTTTTTTTTTTTTTTTTTTTCCCATTTTGTGTTTGAATATAGGGAACTGGAGAATACATAATAGTGTTTGACAGTGTTTGTGACTGACTTCAGCTAGACCCCCTGGGTAGTGTTGGAACCTTGGTGAACTTTCAGCCTGGTTAATGCTAGGCTCCTTGTCTTGCCATCTGTAGTGTACTCAGAAGAGAATGCCACTATTTGTGCTCTCCTCAACCTGACTGATCTGCCTGCACCAGCAAGCTGTCATAATTTCCAGCTATAGCAGGCTTTTTCTGTTCTGTCTTTTTGTGCTGTAAAGCATCAGAAGTTGTAGACTGAAGGTGTTGTATTACTGGAAAGCAGGTGGGAATATTTGCTATGAATAAGGAGCTACGCTAAGAAAAATAGTCATGAAGAGGGAAAGCTCAGCTTTTGAAGAGTAGGGTTTACAGCTTTCTCAGCTTCCCAGTCATCAAGACTTTTTAGTTGCGAGGTTCATTGAACAGCTATATTTTGTGGATTGTGTATTTTATGTTCCACTTACATTCTTTCAAGCTTCGAAGCATAGAGTAAATACAGTGATTTGCTAATCAGTCCTACTTATGTTTTTTGCTGTCTGGTTCTGTGTTCGATCTCTTAGTAGGAAGAATGTAAGAACTGTCAAAAGATGCTTTTGACTCCTGGGATTAGGATGGGGTGCAATTCTGCCTCAGTTCTATTCTTTGATTCTGTTTCTTTAAAATATTTCTGGCTGCCAACTGGGAACTTTCAGTACTGCATTATTACAATGTAACAAGACTGGATCTTGCTAGCAGGATCCTGATTACAAACTGTGTGTTCCGTGCAGGTGTCCTGATTGTATGTGTGTTCCTTTTGGCATTGTACTAGGTATTTGAGGTAATGGTTTGTGTAATACCAATTTATGTCCTGATTTCTTATGGCCTGCAGTAAACCGAAATAATATAGAATGGCTCTCCTCCCCCCACTACTCTCTTATGTTCAATTCTATAAGGCTTTTTGAGAGGAATAAATACAGTCAAGTGTTGTCTGCCTTTACTGACAAAGCCAGATCTTGAGAATTTTTTTATTGGAGGCATTTAAGTTTGAACTGAACCTTAGTTACTTGCAGCTGGAGTTTTAAACTTTTTTCTGTCAGACTCCTTGTTTACTGTGCTATAGATACAATGAATCAGCATATAGACAATTGTGTAGCCCTGTTGCTATGCTCTCTATATAGAAATTGCAATTTAGTGTAGGATACAAAAATTACATTTCCACTGAAGATCTAAGTGAGGCTTGATCCTGAAAGACCTCTGTTTCTGAGGCCTACAGCTTGGTGTTATGGTAGTCTTCTATAAATAATTAGCAAAATAATATGTAGATCCGTAGCAGTCACAAAGCAATTCCACAGTCAGCAGTACAAAGCCACCCCATGGAATTTTTTTTTTTTTTTCTTTTTTTAAATAGGTTCACTCATTAATTCTTCTGTCTCAAATACCTCTTCCCACTAACTAAGCTCTGGTGAGCAAGAACTTGCTTATATAGCTAGATCTCTTTTCCTGAATTTAACTCTGTATTTTTAAACAATGGAAGTTGCATAAATCTGCCTAGCCAGAGAAGCTGTTTTAAAAGCGAATTAGTTAAGTTACTTGTGTTATCTTCTGGGTTCTGCTGTTCATTCCCAAAACTGGCATTGTAATCTTCCACAGTAAAATGTTTAAATACTGTTGTTTTCCATCAGGCATTAGTTTTACTACTTGGTGTGGTTTATTTAGTGTTGACAAATACAGGTCATCTTAAATTGCATTTGTCTTGTTTCCTTCAAATAATTATAAAAGCCTGGTAGAAGAGTAGCATGTCATTATAGAATAGTTTGGGTTGGAAGGGACCTTTAAAGGTCATCTAGTCCCATGGGTCATTTGTATGGTGTATATATGTTGAGAACTGGTTGCTCTATATTAAGGGTCTGAAGATTCTTTAGAAGGATCTGAGTCCATGTGTCTTTTAACTAAAAATTGTTCAGAGGGTTTTTTTGTCTGAACAATAGCATTTTTACGTTTGCCTCTTGAGGCATAGCTGTGAGCTTCATACTGTGTCTCTTATGATTATCTCTCTCTCTCTTGTTTTTCAGTGAATGATAGTGTCTAGAAAGGGTATGTCCCTTCAGGAGAGAGGTGCCAATGTCCAACCGGCCTAATAACAATCCAGGGGGGTCACTGCGACGTTCACAGAGGAACACTGCTGGGGCCCAGCCGCAAGACGACGCAGTAGGAGGAAGGTATGGCTATTGTCTGTGAGTGTGTTTTAATGTGTAAAAGCAAGGTTGATGTCATTTAGTTAGAGAATGATATTTTCTATCCTCTGTTCCAAGCATTGAAATTTGTTTAAAAACTTCTTGCCTCTGAAATGCTACTTGTACTGTCATTGCATGAGTTGAAGACATAATAAACTTTCAATCATGCATGTTTAGCTAGAATAGCAGTAGCAGATCTGTGGGAAAAAAAGTGTAACTGAGCTACATTTCACAACTCACAAGTAGTAGTAAATTCCTTTCTCCTCTTCCTTCCCTGATAACAAAAAAAATAAAAGGGAGGATATGGAAGTCTGATATGTGTAATCTGAGAAAAAAAACAACTTGTGTCCCTGTTAGAGAAAACTGAATAACTGCCACCTCTCTGTTCCCTTGCACTTTATATTAATCCGGTGCAGCTTTTGGATAATTCGGGAACAGAAGGTTTGCCATTCTTTTAATATACTTGTCCTAGTGACCAAATGGACCAAATTGTATTTATTCTGTAAGAGATGCCTCTACCATGCAGAACAAAGATGATTCTTGCAACTTTCTGTGGAAGCTGACTGTATAATTATTTTTGTGTTCTTTAAAGGATTAAGAGTCTTCATCTGACTGGAGCTTGTATGGATAGGTCCTCCTTTAATTTTGTTACAATATTAATCTAATGAAAAATGGTTATAGTACCTTGGTATGAAGCATTTGTTTATATTCTGCTTCTTCAGAGGTGTTACTGGTGCAATTGTTTGAATATGTGTTTCTTGGGCTTTGTTTTTTTTTGGGGGGGGGTTATAAAAGTAAAGTACTGCAGGTCAGTGACACAAAATAAGGTGTTTTTTGGTGGTTTTTTTTTGTTGTTTTATTTTGTTTATGTGGGTTTTTGTTTGCTTTGGATTTTTTTTTTTTTTTACTATTAAGAAATCAGGCTGTAATGTATAATGAAGATAAGGTGTGTTTCTTACTAATACAAAGTCCAAGAATGAGGTCACTGTGGAATGGGTGAAGGAATGTAGCTGTTCTTCCAAAGAACCTTGCAGGGATTAATTCAAGTTAATGCAAAAGGCAGCTTTACTTTTTCTAAACTAAATCTACTGCACAAGTGGAAAACCAGGTGATAAACACGAGACTTCTCTCCTGGGCTTCTGTAGCATAATGAGGAGGAAGTTGCTGCCCTGTGTAGCTGATTATTTTGTAAGCTAGAATTGTCTGTATAGAATACTCCTTTAACTGAGACATGTTGACATGGTGAACCCTTCATTCCATTCTGTACATTGTGTTATCTAGGCATCTGAATGGATATTTAAGTTGGATATTGCCCTACGAGCTCTTTCCTTTTACCCTGAGTTTGACCTGGAATTAATAATCCTCTTCCTAGAATAAAAGACTAGAGCCCATTTATTTGGGTATGGGGTGGGGATTCTTCAGATATGTACTGTTTATTTAGATTTTATAGCAGAATGCCAGGTAGACTTCTACAGTGAGTCAGACAAATTGAAGAATTTTAGGGGTAGCACTTTTTCCTTGCAAGAAAGTTACTCATCTGGTGTTTTAATGTATTGTGATCTGTTACTTAAGCTATCACACAATGATTCAAGATGCAACTTACCTTAAATGACTGTACCTCTTCAAATCTGTGTGTGTTGGACTTCCATGAGCAAGGGTGTATTGTACCCCTGAACTACGACCTTTATAAGAACCAGAGCTCTTTGCTTTAGTGAAAAGGATGGAAGCTTACAAGCCTCTTTGAAAATGCAGGCTCTGTAGAACAGGACCTCCCCTGATTTTCTACCTCTGAACAAGCATTTCTGGCTGGCAAAGAATGTAAAAGGCCTTCATAAAGCATGCTGGTTAATATAAACTTTATAATGAATTTGATTTCTTTTGCTGTCTTCTGGGTTTTGCTCTTTAGTGAGCTGCTGGGCAGAAAAGGCTATTGTGCAAGGAACAATGCAAGACAGATCTATCAGGTCCTTGAAAATTTTGTAGATTAAATGGAGATGCAGTCTCTTGATAAGTCTCTGTTGATAGCCTTCTGTCTCTGGTTGCCTGGCTTTAGACACAAACCTCAGGACTAATCCTTCTAGGCATGAGGTGGCATAGTATGTTCTAGTTCTGCTATTGAAGAGTACATAGGAGGGTTTGGAGTTCACAGCTTGATGTACCTTTTTCATTAAGCCTTCCTGTACCCTGGTGATACATGCTACTTTGGCTGCTATATTAAAAAAACAAAGGAGAAAGAACCCCCCCCCCAAAAAAAAACACCAGTGCTCTCCTTCCTCCTCCCTTCCCTGCAACAAAACACATCTTTTCATACAATTGGCTCTTTTTTGGGCTTTTTTGTTATTTTTTTTTTCCAAACACTTGGGACATTAACTTCTAGTCTTTTTGACATTGTCATCCATAAAATGCAGCTCTTCAATTTCAGCTACAAATTCAATTAAATAGAATGAAGAAACTGGAAAGAGCATTTTCAATAATATGCTTATATTGTGCAAAAAACCCCTTGTGGACTTAGGATACACCTGTGTTAGTATTTTAGCTTGATTTGAGAATGTTCTTTGGAAGCAAACCTGTCATCGTTACCTACTGTGTTTTGGCTAACATAATGAAATAGTCTTGGAGCACTTTGAATTTGAATATTTTTGGATCAAGGCAGACCGGAAGTTGTGCTCTGTGAAAGCAGCTCCTGGTCCCGTGTAGTTGTACTCTGCTCTCCTTTGAAGTAGAAATCATTGAAATGCATAACTGGTGGACGTTGGTCCTTAATGACAGCTGTCTTGCTTTATGGTTTTGTCTGCAGATCTGCACTACATATTAATGTAGCTGTCCAGACAGTATGAGACTTTATTCAGTCAGTTTATTAGATCCCTGTGTTTCTTAATTCAAACCAAAACCAATGCAGAAATGCAAATAAAAAAAAAAAAAAAAAAATCCCAACCCCAAAAAACCTTATCCTGAATTGGGAATTAAGCAGTAATGTGAGTCTGTAGGGAGCTGTTGCTTCATGCCTAAAATTAGCCACAAAGTTTATAAGCAAACTTAAGGGGCACACCTTCTGAAGTGTTGGAGAAGGTTACTTCACTTTGGTCACAGATATGCAGTCATACCCCTTCGAGCAAGGACAAGTTTCAATACTGTCTGAACTTGTGTACTTGATTACATTTCTTCTTTGCATAAATAGCTTTCTAAATGCTGGAAATGCTTTTTTTTGTAAAGCTTTCTTGTGGCTAAGGTGCACATACTTTCAAAATAGAAAATAAGTGCCAAAAACTTAGAGTATTTGTGCAGTTTGTCACTCGTACTGTAATTTCAGGCTTTGATGTGAAGTCACCTACTTGAATGTCTGTGTGTGGTTGTATAGCCAAATGGCTTTGCAATAGCCTTAGCTTTGCCTCTGTCTCTTATGCTCCAAATGGAGTGAACACTGCAATAGGCTTGGGTTGAGTAAGGTGTTAAAAAGTAAGGAGAGAGGCTGGAGAATGGTATCATCACTTCCAAGCTGAAATGCTAATGTCCTTCTGCATATAGTCTTTGCCCTTTTTGCAGCTTGAAGGTCTTCTGTTAAAACTCTGTCAGTTTAACTTGCTGAACAGCTATTGTTCTCTTGCCCGGAGACTTGAGAAACTCCAAACTCCTCTCTGGTCTAGTATGTAAAGCATAAATGCTTGTGGTCTTCCTCCTGTGACATATTATACTGGCAGATTTGGCTAAACCAGGATGCAACAGTGCAAACCCTTTTTTGTCTAGACTGGGCTTACTTGCTGTCACCCTGATAACATCAATACTTGCAGTCAAAATGAGTGGGGGAAGCCCATGATGTGTTTTCTGCTGGAGTTTTTATCAGCAATTTATCACTCAACACAGTATCACAGATGGTGTAAGATGATTGTTGCAGCACAAATTGGAGAGGAGATCAGTGTCTGTGATGTGTGCTTTTCTCTAGTCGGGCGCAAAGGATGTGTTTGAAGTCAGACTTATAACTGGTGAACTGTTTTCCTCCCCACATATGCACGTACTCCCATATGAAGATAGGCTGAGAAAGTTGGTGCTGTGCATCCTGGAGAAGAGAAGGCCATATGGAGACCTCATAGCAGCCTTCCAGTATCTGAAGGGAGGCTATAGGGATGCTGGGGATGGATTCTTCATTAGGGACTGTAGTAATAGGACAAGGGATAACGGGTTCAAACTTAAACATGGGAAGTTTAGTTTGGATCTTAGAAGGAAATTTTTTAGTGTAAGGGTGGTGAGGCACTGGAATGGGTTGCCCAGGGAAGTTGTGAATGTTCCATCCCTGGCGGTGTTCAAGGCCAGGATGGACATAGCCTTGGGTGACATGGTTTAGTGGAAGTGTCCCTGCCCGTGGCAGGGGGGCTGGAACTAGATGATCTTAAGGTCCTTTCCAGCCTTAACTCTTCTATGATTCTATAACCAAACTGGCCTTAGTGAAGTTGGGCTAATGTGGTTCTTTACTTCCTGTTGTCAGTCCTGATGTTGAAATAACTTTGTGCTTTGGATGACTTTCTGCTCTTGTGGATATTATAGTTCTTAATGGCCATGCTAACAGATTGCAAAGTATTCAGTGTTACCATTCTAATTGCAATTACAGTTATGATGGCACCTTCCTAACTGTACTGCATAAACTCTTGTCTGAACTATCTTCCAGCGCTTTCCACTGAAGGATGACTGTTTGCAGGTTTGTAAGGAAGCAGTAATGATTCTGAAGCTTCCCTTTGCAGCAGTAAACCAAAGAGGAGTGGGAAGCAGATGCATTAATGAGAGCACCCTTTTCATGGGGGCAGGAGGAAGGAGTGGAAGGTACTTGCTGTCACTTTCTTAACTCTGTTTCTACATTGTCACCATATGTGTTGAACAGTTGTTGCTTTTGTGGCTTAAATTCCCGGTGATGCCATAGTACTTTGAATGGGAGCCATTTGGAAGCTATCTTGTGAGGTGCACA
The DNA here is from genome assembly GCA_024733675.1 of Psilopsiagon aymara. Classification (NCBI taxonomy): domain Eukaryota; kingdom Metazoa; phylum Chordata; class Aves; order Psittaciformes; family Psittacidae; genus Psilopsiagon; species Psilopsiagon aymara. Next base: position 9,312 of record JANRGW010003719.1, read on the forward strand.
GGAAATTCTTTTCTGAAAGAGGTGCAATTGAATATTCCTTTCAGTTGTGAGCAATGTTTCAGTGTGTTGGTATAGAGTAATTGAAGTGGCCCTATGTAACAGAACATTTTAAATATTTTAATGGCATGAAATGACAGTGGCACTTCTCTTTTTAATATGCATATTGTCATTCTTCTGAAATCTTCAGGAACAGTATCTCAGTAGGATATCAGTTTGACATAAATGACTGCTATGCTGTTGCAGTTGTGTATGAAATTCAGTTTTGTGCATTTGAGATTGAAGGCGAAATCTTTAACTTCATAGAGAGCATCAGTTATAAGTAGAATCTCAAACACTTTGGACTGGCCTTTTCTGAATAATAAAGCAACAAGAATGTTTTTGTCACTTATACCACTTACTTTCTAAACAAGATTTGGTTTTGGGCCAGTCTTCATAATATGTTAAATGTTAACATCCTGAGACTTGTGCATAAACTAAATTTAATGCTTGAGTCTATGAATAAGACAAGTGATGTAGGGTTTTTTTACGCAGCCTACTTCATGTGTGCTATTGCCTTTTTTTTTAATCATTTTTTGACAGAAGTTGAGTGTTTAGTTTTCTAGACTTCATGTTTTGAAACATTTAATACCTCAGCTGCTGAGGAACATGACTTGCATGAAACACTTTGTTTATTAACTAACTTTAGAAGGTATGTTTTTTTAGTATGCATTGAGTAACTCTTCGAGGACAGGTTCTAGTTTGTTCTTTATTATGATTTTGCTAAGGAAGGCTAAGGGGTGTTTATATAAACACTGCGCACTAAATGGTGGGTCACTTGTCAACTTACATATGTGTTACTCTAAACTGACTGTGAATTAAATTATATATTAGCAGACAGCTTTGCCTGGTTGAGTGAAGCCTTGGGGTGGGTTATGAAACTGTTTTTAAGTTGGGGGAAAAAACCCAAGGAAAACAACCAAACCAAAGCATAAAAAAAAAAGGGGGGTGGGGGGGGAGGAAATAAAGAGGGCAAAAAAAACACGCCCAAAACCCAAACCAAGAAACCCCAAGGCAACAATTGAAGGTGCAGTAAATGCTGAGTTTTCTTGGACCTGCTACTGCAAGTTGAAATGGACAATCTCAAGCTCATAAATACCATTTTTCATGATTAATGAGGAGCAGCCTCTCAAATTGCTTGATGCTGGAATATTGGTTTATGTGAGTCTTCTGAATGAATGATTAATTAATGGAAAGAATAAAGAGCTTCTAACTAAGTTGCTACTTAAAAGTCTTGAATTATGGCCAAAAGTACAAGTAGATTACTTTAAGAAGAATCAGTCTTCTAACTGCCCGTGTACCTTTCTTAGCACTTAGTTCTCCAAGCATTACCCTTTTTGTTTCTTGCTTAAGTATTCCAACATACCTTTTTACGTAAGTTAACTTTTGACAAAACCGTAGGCAAGCTGTCACAGCCTTAATATAAATTGGGACAATGGTACTTGTTGGATGTTCTTTTAACTTAATCCTGCAGTCTCCCCAAATTGTCAATTTGCTTGCTTGGTCATGTAAATCTTGGAGAAGGGGAGTTAATGTCATATTCCTTTTAACAACTATGATGCTGTGTGCAGAGTTGCTATAGTCTTCTATATCTTCTTTTTGCAAGACATGCAAAAGTCATTAAACTCAGGAGAAGTGAGAGCACAGTAGGTCTTTAATAATAAAATACCACTTTTGACTCCCTTTCTGTTATATTTCTAGCATAACCTTTCTGCTCTGGCTATGAGTGTTATTTCTGTGGTTGATTTGATGGATAAATAAAACAAATGCAGATAGCCTGCATGGTACAGTATTTACAATCCCTAGGGTATGGTTGTAGCTCTCTTGGTCCACGTAAATTGAACAATGGTATGCAGTCATGTTTCTAAAGCTTGTAAGAGCCTGAAGATAATAAAGGTAAGAGGGGGGGAAGCATGGAACAAGTGGAAGCTCTTCTGTGCATGATTTAAATAGTTGATGTTTTGATGTATTCCTTTAGCCATATTTTAGTTGAAAAGATACGAAATTGTTTGTGTAAATACTTAAAGCACGAAGTTGAATACATTTCTAATTAAAGCAAACCAAAAATCTTTAAGTGAAAATAACCTTTAAATATATACTTCAGAATAAAAAAAAAATGAGGCTCCTGCCAAGTAAATTATGTAACAAATTCTGTTACTCCTATAATAAAAACATTTCAGGGGGAAAATTAAATTTCACGCCTTAATCTTTTGTTGAGAAAAGGGAAATCCAAACACTCGGGATTAGGTGAAAGGTTCCCAAGGTTACCTTGGAGTTTGCTATTATGAACTAGAGATCTGTTTTGTTTCACTTGCTTTTGATAGTAAGAATGATTTCTTCTATTGTAAGAAATAAAAACAACTTAATGGAGTAATTTGCAGAAGATGCGGTTAACCTTTTCAGACTGTTATGCTCTTAGATTTATTTTTTAATAGTTACCAGCCCAGCAGGTAACTCGGAACCATGCAGCCAATCGCTCACGCCTTTTCCCTGGGTGGGATGGGGAGAAATTGTCAAAATGTAAAACCTGCGGGTTGAGAGAAGAACTGCTTAATAACTGAAGTACAATACTATTACTACTAATGCTTATGGTAAGGGAAATAACAAGGGGGGGGAAACATAAAACTAAAAGGGGAAAGGAGGAAGGAAAACCAAACCCAATAAACACAAGTGATGCACAATGTAACTGCTTAGTGCCTGCTGTCTGATACCTAGCCTGACCTGAGTAGTGATCTGGGCCTTCTGAGTAACTCCCCCCAGTTTTTATACCGGGGATTAATGCTGGTATGGAATATCTCTTTGGCTTGATTGGGCCAGGCTGTGTTGCTTCCCACCTTCTTGCGCCCTTTGGCACTGTCAGAGTGTGAGAGTCTTTTATCAGATTAAGTGCTACTGAGCTAAAACTAAAATGTAGGTGTGTTATCAGCATTATTAGACTAAAGCCAAAATACAGCACTATACCAGTTACTAGGAAGAAAATGAACTCTATCCCAGCTGAAACCAGGAAAAATACCTTGTCCAGGTGCGTTTATATCTTTGAGCAACTGGCTAAATATGAATACTTTGGAAGAAAACAGAGGAAGGAAAGCCGTTAGGAAAAACCAGTCATAATACTTAAGTTTTACTATTTTGACTCTTAATGATATTATCATGTGGTTGTCACTTAGGTTAGATGTGGCACTTTTTCCCTACTAAAGTTTGTGTTTAAATCCTTAAGAGGATGGTGAAACATCCTGGTCAGTAGCAGGCTTAGCTCAGGTGTTGGTTCTAAATTTGTCATTTGATTGGAAGAAGGCATTGAAAGCTTGTGAAAATTTGTATCTTCCTGTAAAGATGTACTCTTGTAACTTTTTGATGTTAAGGGGCATGGGTTGCAGAAGACACTTAAATCTGAAGTCTGCATGTTTCTCTCCTTCTCCTGTGTGATTGGAAGATGCTTTCATAGCTTAACTCAAAGGACTAGGTAGCCTATGATAATAGCATAGGAGCAACTTTTTTTTTTTTTTTTTTTTTAAAAAAACCTGCTTTTCTCCACATTAATGTTAGGTTGGTTGGAGATCTCATCGAGGTTAGTGGGATATGGACATTAGAGTTCTCCTAGGGGCAGCCGAGTCAAAAGCATGTCTTATCTGGGGAAGTACAAATGACATGTTTCTTGCCTTAGCAATTATTTATGTTATGCCGTTACAAACGCTGATGAGAGCTGTCTCTTCTGAGTCTTGCAGCTGGTAATTCTGATTGGTTTTAAAAGTAAATGTGGAATATGTGAAGTTGTAACTTAAGTCTTAGATTTTATCTATGGTATATTATGATCTTTGTCCTCCAGTAACAGCTTATGCAATAAACCATTTTTTGCATGCAGTTGAAAGCTGTTTGAAAGACCTTTTGTAGCTTACCTGTATGAAAATCATTCCTTTCTCTGACATGATGGGTTTCCTCTCATCTGACTGCCTTCATTGGTAGAATGTGTTTCTTCATTTCTCTGTTACGGAAGAGCTCTTGATCCTTTGAACTAGTGGATCTGCAGCCAGAAAATAACTGAGGGGGTTGAGCTTTCCTACTGAGTAAATGGTTGCATTCCTATTCTGAGCATTTGACTTTCTTAAACTGTTGAACAAAGAGATATTTGTAAACACTCATAACTGGATAGTCTTGATGTATGGAATCTTGAGGTTGATTTAGTGTTTCTGAGAAGGGGTCTTTGACAGATGCTCTAGTCTTGTGCGTTATTGTGCCAGCTTAATGCTCAAGTGAGTAATTTGGTAACCTTGCACACCAGAAAATGTCAAATTTATCTACACAGGTTGAGTGTGAGAATATCATTTTATTAATTTAAAATGACTAAATAATTGTGTGATTTACAAAACATTTGCAGAGGTAGTGATTTGTAACTGCACCAGGTGATTCTTTTGAAATGATACTTTAATGTTAGGGGTTGATGTGGAAAGGGTTGAAGCTGTAAACTAACATTTTTAAGTGGTCCAGAAAAATAATTCCACCTACAGGATTGTGTCTGTATCTTGGAATCCTGATAGATTTCTGTTTTGACTTTCTGCTGACAGGTCACATTTAGGGCAGGCAAAACATAAGGCACATAGCCCTCCTGAGAGTAGAAAATCTATTTCAAAGACACCCAAAGTGCAGTCTAATACTACTTCTGAGCAGTCCAAGGGACACTTTTCTAAAAGGTAATTGTGCTTCATATTCATATGTTAACCAGTGTTACTTGCGCTTCACAACTGTGCATAATATATCTAGTCATACAGAGCTCTTGTAAAATGTATGACTAATAGATTTTTAACTAATCTAGGTGTTGCATTCAGTGAATATGTTTCAGTGTTTCATATTCTGTTTGTGCTTTGTTTTTCTTATTCACCCACTAAGCATTCCATTAGTGATGGGGAGGAAACAATTTCTGCATAACTAGTCTTGGAATACTTTGGAGGTCTTTCTCCCCTTTTCCTGCTTAATGTTGGGGAAGATTGCTTAAGGAATTTGAGCAATGTCCAGTATAAATTGAAACATAATCAGAAGTATGCCTGTGTTCAGGATAGTCATCTTGGTTGTGCTTTGTACACTTAGTGTACTTCTGTATACACACTGGAGTAGTTTTCTACCGGAGAGAATTTTGCCATTTTTCTGTGTGATTCATTACGTTAATTTCAAGACTGATAAGAAACTATCCTTTCATTAAGAGACTTCTTGAACTAGAATAGTTATGACTAGTTATGCATTACTGAATGCTCCTTCCTTACTCTCTTGTGGAACTTGCATTCCCAAACTTTCAGCTAATAGCTTCATGGCTTTTTTTTTTCCCCTCTTTTCTTTCCAATCTGTTTGACATATCTATAAAAATAAAAGCAGATTGTAAAATCTGTCCAAGTTACCTCGTACCTTTCTCTTAAAAAAAAAAGTATACTATGTTTTTTATGTTGCAGTTTATTTTAGTTCTCATGCTAGCAAAAATTTGCAATATGGCTGTTCTTTATAAGCATGGTTTGGGTTTTGTGTTTCAGTGTAAGCTTAATCGACAGTGCTTCTTATCTGTGCTTTCCTTGATTATTAGAGAGTGTTTACATTTATCTTGCAAAACTGGTGCAACTGTGAGATTTTTTGAGTTCAACACTAACACTGTTCCTGCTTACTTCTACAGAGGCTGTAGTTCGTCTGCTGGCTTAATACCACAACAGGAAGATCCGGAGAGAGTCAGTACTTCAGAAAAACAAAAAACGGGGCAAGTGCCTAAGAAAGACAATTCTCGAGGAGTTAAACGCAGTGCTAGTCCAGATTACAGGAGGACCAATTCTCCTAGCTCTGCTAAAAAACCCAAAGCACTTCAACACAGTGAAACTTCCTTGGAAACTAACAAGCCACATACTAAATCTAAGAGAAGGCACTTAGACCAAGAACAGCCGAAGTCTTCACAATTGCCATCAACAAGCAAGGCTCACACCAGGAAGGGTGGAGCTGCTGGTAGCTCCCGAAGTCAGAAAAGGAAAAGGACAGAGGATCTGTCTTGTATAAAGAGTGGTTCAGCAGTTGAATCAACTGGTGCTGAAGAGAAGTCAGCAAAACTCTCCAAGCTGGCTTCAAAATCGGTGACCTCAGCCAAAGCTGGGTGTAGCACCATCACTGATTCTTCTTCTTCAGCTTCCACATCTTCTTCCTCTTCTGCTGTTGCCTCTGCTTCTTCTACTGTTCCTCAGGGTGCCAGAGTGAAACAGGGAAAGGACCAGAATAAAGCTAGACGTTCCCGTTCTGCATCCAGCCCCAGTCCAAGAAGGAGTAGCAGGGACAAAGAACAGAGTAAAACAGGTGGCTCTTCAAAGTTTGACTGGGCTGCTCGATTCAGCCCAAAAGTCAGTCTCCCTAAAACAAAACTGTCTCTACCAGGCTCTTCCAAGTCAGAGACATCAAAACCTGGACCTTCAGGACTACAGGCAAAGCTAGCAAGTAAGTCGATCTTCTGTAAAAGAATAAGTACATATGTTTTAAACCCAAGTCTTCTGCACAAATATTTTTATTCTTTTTGGGCTTCTTGGGATCTTCCTAGAGAAACTCAAATTGCATGTTTTGCTGAGCTTTTAAGTAAAAATTTGACAAACTATTCAGCTAAAGAAAATTATTTTAGTACAGTTAGTTTTCTATAAGTTCAGGTTGCTTCTCTGTCTTGCAAATCAATTAAAAAATGTGCAAAATAATTGCATATTGTGGTGAGGACACACACATTGTAAAACTATTGATTATATTCCTTCTGTTAGACTTTTCTTTTTCTTATTTTCTTAAGCTTTCCTTCATGAAGTGGGATTGATAAATGCTGGAAAACAAGCAGATAATGCGGTTTCTTTTTTCAAGTCCCCTTTCCTAGTTTTTCCTTGCTGTGAGAATCTCTTGTGATTTTACTTCAAGAATAGTAATCCTCTAAACCTAGTGTACCTAGTGCCTGGACTGTTAGTCACTTTATCTTTTACATTGTTCTTACAAAATATGTCCTCTGGTGCTGAATTTGAATAGCAGTTGCAGTTCTTGGACGTTGTCACTAAGAAGTACAGGCTGCTTCCAAGCAGAGCATTTGCTTCATAGTGTGTGGATATGCTTGTAGCAATATTGCCTTGAACAAAATTTCTTTGGAATCATTATGCTGCCTTTGTGTACTGTGATTGATTTATTTATAGCATGTTTTCTCTAAAACTTGATTTAACAAGTTGGATTCCTAAGCTTGCTTATGGTTGTTCCTTTAACCAGACATGATCAGAAGTAGCCTCTCCCAGCTGGGGTGTGTCTATAGCAAGTACTAATGCAGGAAATAAATAAGAACAACTGGATGTCTTCCTGTATAATCAAAGTAACTTTAATTGACCTAATAGGCTTGTTATGGACTGGAGTATTCATTCTGTAATGATCTAACACAATTGATGAAGAATGGCATTGGAGAAGGGGAGAGAAGTTACTTTTTTTATAGTAAGGTTTTTATCTGCTTGCTCTGTGGTTCAACTTCTTGGGTGATGAATTCCCGACAAAGCCCACTGAATTGGCATAGGATGGACTGAGGGGGGAGTGGGGAGTGGGAAGGAATCATGCAAGAAATGGTATTGACCAGTGAATTATTAGCTGGGTCTATTGTTGTTATAGGCAACTTCTTGGCAATGATGAAAAACAAGAGGAAGGAGAGAGAATTTGCTTCTAACATGTAAACAACAAGAAGGTGAAGGCAGAGAGTAATTTGTGACAGGTTACGAAACTGCACCAAGGAGTGAGAAGAGGAAAGATGGGATAGCAGAATGCAAGGGGGGGTGTGTGTTCGGTAGCTTAAAAAATAGCATTGGGAATATGAGCCTAATCTCTCTCAACAAAGAACGTACTGAGAAAGCCAGCCTGACTAGCTTTAGCTCTTCCAGGACCTGAAAGTCATCTTTTGCAAAAAAGATAAACTTGAGTTGCACTAATAGATTTGCCTATATGTCATGTAACCAAGATGTTACGGTTTTGAATGGGAGTGTGTGTATGTTTATGTGTCCCTGGTAAGGGGCACAAAGCATGGTGGGAGACATTTCTGGACTTGGTGGAGGTTAAAGTTACTTTAGCTGGCTTCCTAGTTTGGGAGAGAGGTACTAACAGGTAATGCTAAGAAGCCTAAAATGTCTGATGTCTCTTTATTTTACCGTACATTGCAGCAAAACTTATTCCAGTGGTTATTTATAGTGAAAATCATAGATCAGAGTGATTGTACTGAATATCAGTAAAAGTAAAAACTTGGAGTAGAAGAAAAGTGTTAAACTGATACTTTAAAATAGTGTCAGTCTTTCAAATAGTGCATTAGAGCTCTTTGACAACAGATTGAAGCGATTTGGGGATTAATAGTGACTGTTTTTAGCTCTAGCCTTTTTTTTTTCTTCCTAAAAAAAAAAAGCCAACCCACTTGTCTGCCATGCAGTGTCACTAATTCAAAAATACTGACACAAATTTGAAATATTGTAACAATTTTGGATAATACTGAGAACTGTCAAGAAAATACATCCGGAGTAGGTTTTTAAGGAAGAAGGAGTAAGTTAAAATTTATTTTCTGTAACACACTAGTACCCTTAGAGGATTAGGGAGCAGAAATAGGTGATTTTTTACACAAGTGTTAACACATCAAGGCTTTCTGAAGCAGTAAGGGAAACAGTGGTCTAGATGAAATTGCCGAGGTGTACACCCCTCTACCTGGAAACATGTCCTTAGAAATCATAGTAATCCAGTGTAATAGGTGACAGCTAAAACTCTGTAGGCTTGTATAGTGCTATAATATGAAAGATTTTTGAAGAAGTTTGAAAGAGTTAGTGGAAGATAAATAAACACGCAAACATAATTCTGTAAGGAGCTGTAAAAAATTTTGGGAAAAAAAATGTGGGGGGGAGTGATTCTAGGAAGGAAAGTGGGAGAAGAGGAAAGATGATTCTGATGAACATAGAATCATAGAATGGTTTGGGTTGGAAGGAACCTTAAAGATCATCTAGTTCCAACTCCCCTGCAATTGGTAGGGATGCTTTTCACTAGAGTCATGTGTAGAAATACAATGCTGGGTGTTGCAGTTCAGGAAATACAAGAGTAATTACTTAATAGTTGTGATCTTTGAAGGAAGAACTTGAAGAGTTGAGCTGGCTTGCTCTGTGGGTAAGAATGAGGAGAGATGTGGTTCCTCAAATGTTGCAGGGGCATAACCTGAGGTTTCTTATGCAGTCCTCACTGGATAATTAATAGGTGTTATATGCAGCGAGAGTGACTCTTGGGATTCTCAGCTGCACAGCAGTCTAACTGAGCAGTGACATCACTGAAAAACAGCTATAGAATTTGTTGGAAAAATAAAATCAGACTAGACCAAAGTTGGGGTTGGTTGGTTTGTTTTTTGTTGGTTGGTTTTTGTTTATTTTTTTGTTTTGTAGCTGAGTATTTCTTGACAGGGAGGTGGGAGGAAGCAAGTTTCTTGTTTTGCTCTCTAGATGTGACTATTTTTGCATCCCTTTCAAGCCCTGTATTTTGTAGGGGCTTTTAAAATGTTGCAAATCGGGTCAGCTCGCTGATTATGTAACGATAAAAACCCAGCCTTGATTAGGGAAATCTCTGCTGCCCTTTGTGTAGTTTCTTGTGGCCCTTAAGTGGAAAGAAGTTGACAGTGATGGCTGGGACAGTGCTGAGAGGAGTGTAACTTAGGGTAGCTGCTCCTGACTGAGAAGCCTCTACCTAACACTTTAAGATTTGGGGGGTCAGGGAAAGTTATTGGGATACACAGAAAAGCCACATGAAGGTGAATGCAGAGTAGGAATGGTGTGTAACTTCCAGCTTTAAGTGATTTGGCAGAGGTGAGGGAGAAAACAATCTGAAAATAGCTCTAAATTAGTCTATTTGGGACTGTGGGCAACAGTGCTGTCTGTGTGATGGTTGTTTGAGCCTCTAGAATTGTGGACTTGGAGTAGAGGAAGTAGATGACTAGCTTGGAGATGCTTGGAGATACTTGGTTTAATTGCAGTGATGGACTCTGTAGGGCTATAATCAGAAGCTGGGGATGTCTGGGTTGGTACTGAGGGAGGGGAATAATGAAGCACTAAAATAACAGGAGGCTGTCTTGTGTTCCCCTACTGCAGCTGTTTTTACCATCCTTATTGCATGAGAAGAGTTGCCCAATACTGACAATCTGAAGTCTAAGCTTCCAGTCCTAGCAAGTTCATCTCTATTGATTATCTTTTTGAACTGCAAATAAAGTGCTTTCCAGGTTACAGACTGTGAAAGTTTGACTAAATTTGCTTTGGCTTGGGTAATACTTTAAGCAAGTGAATCCAGTATAGCTGCATTCAGAACTTAGTCCTCTCACACAGCCAAAGAATGCCTTTAAAAAGATGACCAGTAAACACACTTAAGTCTGAATATGTTCTTAAGATTTTTTTGTTGTTGTCGTTTGATTTCTGTTAGGTTGCACTGTTTCAGGTTTAGCCTGTTTGAGTTTGTTTTCCCTCTGAGTCATTAATGTGAGTGTTTAGCATGCAAATAGGATGATGTTAGGGCATATGCAGAGATAGAGAAGTGAAGACTTGGGAAAAGGGAAACATGCAAAAAGGTCTGACAAGCAGAACAGCCTTCTGAGCAGCAGGAGAAAATGAGATGAACTTTTTTGGGTGCTCAAGCTGTGATGTATTATGCAGTTTGTCCACCAAGGTGTAAATGGGCATCTCTAAATTGTCTAAAACCCTCTTACTGAGGTAATTCTTTACCTTGAGCGTGGTGAGGCACTGGCGCAGGTTGCCCAAAGAAGCTGTGGCTACCCCATCTCTGGAAGTGTTCAAGGCCAGGTTGAATGAGGCTTTCAGCAACTTGGTCTAGTGTATAGTGTCCCTGCCCGTGGCAGGGGGGTTGGAACTGTATGATGTGTAAGGTCCCTTCCAACCCAAACCATTCCATAATTCTGTGAATTCAGTTTGAAGAGATGGCTCAGCTCATTTAATAACTTAAAGGAAAGGACAACCCATTTCACAGCTTCACTGCCCTGCTGGTTCATGATATCTGTGCTCATCTGACCTGTGTTAAGGAAGCTCTGCTCACCAAGTTGACAGAATACTTATGGAACAGGAAAGTGTGTGTTGGCTGTGCACTTTGTGCATCTTAAGATTGGTTTGGGGTCAGTAAGTCATGAAGCGAGTATATCATACTGTTAAACAATGGTAAGCTTTGCTGTTTTGTGAAACCTTTGCCCTTAGGAGAAATATGATTTTGATACAAGTTAAGGCAGTCTTACTTCACCTGTGTGGTGTCCCATTGGTACACTATTACTAAGCTGATATGGAGTTATTAAATATTTAGGTCTAACTACTTGAAAATGAGTACCCACAGATTTGAAGTGGTGTGCTGACATAAAGAATTAAATCATTTGTATATTTTTCCAGTGAACTCTACTGTAACAAGGTGATTAACTTGTTATTCTAAATGTCAAGCAAAAGTGCATCTTGCTTAGAATTTCACCATGCTGTTACAGGTTCGGGGTAGCTTACTTTTTCCAATGTGTGTAATGTGAACTCAAGAGTGGTAACACATTATCTGTGGAGTGAAACAGTGCTGTACCCAGTGCCAGTTAAAGCATGTGCTTTCTAGTGTAGAATACAACCAGCTAAGAGGGGAGTTCTGTTGTATCTTGTACTTAAGAGGCTTATGGCATGAAATCCTGCTGCAACTGTTTCAGACTTGTTTTGTGTATACTTTATGACACACTTCTCCCCCCCCCCAAGTATCTTACTGTGGGTAAATAGAGTTGGAGTTGTATATTTATGTTGTAGAAACTTCAACTTAAATTTTTTGGTTTGAAAACATATGCAGTAAAAACGCCACTGTTTTTTTTGATATTTGAAAAAGTTAGTTTTTTCTTCCATATGGACAGACCATCTGAAAATTCAACTGGTTGATCTGCTTTGCTTCATTGGTTGGTGGCTGTTGAATACAAAACTGCGTTTTCTTAAGGTCACCAAATTTCTTGAGTTAGTAAGCCAGGTGTGTAGTAAATGCGTGAATATCAGATTTACCTTTATCTGCCTGGTATTTAGCTGCATGTGGCATTGTGTTACTGGGTCAAATACAGGATTGTGTTTGAAAGGACAGACTAATGGCTAGGTCAGTAATAGCTTTTCAGATCACTTCCCTTTTCTGTTAAATATCCAGTCAGAAGCTGCGTAGTTACTATTTCATCCCTTGGTATCACAACTGAGCATTCCTGGAATGCTTTAGGATTAAGGAAATAGACAAGAGCCAGTTTGATATGTACTGTTCTCAAAACCATTGCCCATTTAAATATGTTTTATATGTGCATTGTTGTCAGAAGAGGGAGCAGTGATCTAACTTTCTCATCTTCTTGAAATTAATTACATCTGTTCTAGTAATAGTATGCCTAAATTAAATGCTATGGGGTTCTCATTTTATTTATTTATTGCAGATATGGGGTGGGGAGACACATGACTAAAATGTCAAGCTGAGCCTCATAAAGATTTTAAAATTTTTGACACTTTGATTATCAGCCTTCTAGATCAGAAGATGTTATGGGATATTTCAACCTGATAGTAAGCTTGTTCATCATCTGAAAATGTACTGCATGGTTTTATTGTGTGTAAGATTTACCTAGTTCTGCAGTGGGATGTAATCAGAGCAATGGCTTCATAACCTAGAGTGAATTAATACCAGTTAAGTCAGTCTTCGACAATGCAAATACTTCCAAAATAAAAAACTTGAACTCCTTTTCCAAAGCTGTGACGATATATGCTTGATTATTTGCATCAAGGAAGACCTTATGACAGTGATAGGGGCTGAAGTGATGTAGCTGAAAGAAGAATGCAAATACTACACATTACAGGTCTCAGCACTGGCAGTGCTTGACTCCTGGAGGGGAGCATAGTTTTGAGTTAAGGCAGTTACTGTAAAGCCATACTAATTTGAATAAAACTGACTAAAAATGATACGATTCAGCTAGTGGTAAGTTTATGTGCACAGATTTACTTTGGTGGGGGAAAACAGATGCAAACACAGCTGACTTCTCCTGGGGTGTATTTTTTTTTTTGTCCTTTCTGTAGATAAAGGTAATGCATATTATTTTAAGTGTTTTGACTATTGACATGTGGGAATAATAAACTTGTATTTCATAATGTGAAAACTGTGGATCATGAGAGACTTAGAAGCTCTTCTGTAACTATAATGTGTAGGTTATTGGAAGGTGTCTAGGTAACAAGTTTGGGTTCAGTATGTCTAGTATGACTTAAGAAATAAAGTAAATATCTGAACCTTTCTTTTACTAGTAGAGCAGCTTGGTATAAGGCAGCTAAAAGCTGATGGGCTTATTGTGCTTCTTATGTAGAAGCTGTTCTTCTGCATTGAAGTTTCCTGTACACAGAAGTTTCATTTCTTTGTAGAACTGCTGTGTATTGAAAGACTGATCTACTCTCAATTCTTTTACGTATTACATAGGTCTGAGAAAATCTACGAAGAAGCGCAGTGAATCACCACCTGCTGAGCTCCCCAGTTTGCGGCGGAGCACACGGCAAAAGACCACGGGCTCCTGTGCTAGCACCAGGTAAAACTTAAGTTAGTGAAATGTGATGACTGCAGTGGATTGATATTGATGTCAATTTCAGGTGTGAAAACTGGCCTATCTCCTTTGCTATTGTAGAAGGAGCTGTAGCTTTTTCAGGCCTTCTGGGTTACTCTGTACAGCAGTGTTACGGAGGGCCAGTTCGTAGGGTGGAGGCAAGGAAACATCCAGAGATAGTACCACAGATTTAAGTAATCCTTTCTCAGGGAGGCGATTTTAAAACTACAGTAAACACAGAGTGCTAAACTACTGTCCGTCATGGGTAATAAAATAGATGGCTATTCTGAAAAATCAAAGATTTCATGGTACTATGCAGGAGTCTGTTTCAATAGTGTACTTAGTTAAACTGACTTAGCTTGTCAGCAACTGTATCTGAACAACACTACAAATATCTAAGTACTTAAATACTTTCTAGTGCAGAGGAAAATTAGGTCTGAATTAATAATTCTAAACAGCTGGTAGATTAAATTGGAGAGGAAAGTAAATGTGTCCTGTGATGCAAAAAATTCTTGTAGTTGCATATATTGTGAAGCTAGACTTATGAAGACTTAACAAGCTTTATTTTCCTTAAGCCTAAACTACATTTAGCAATCTCTGCACAACTTTTTTCTTATCCATGCCATAAAAAAAGGTTCCAAAGTCTGATTCTGTTGTCAGGTGTGCTTGAATTGAAGTGAATTTGACTATCTACTTTGCAGGCATATATATATTTGTAGTGATGATGACAATAGTGTTTAAAAAACAAAAAAAAAACAACAAAAAACCCCCCAAATTTAAAACGGCTTGTTCCTCAAACTTTTTCTAGCACTGAAACCCAGGTTTATCATCACAGTTCTTTGTGCTTTCAGTAGTTCAGAACTTTCTTTAAAGGTAGTCACTCTGTCCTCAGACCTAAATATGTATGTAATTTGTAACTAGCAATCATTTTAATCTTTGCTCATTTTTACAGTTATGTTCTAGTAGACTGCATTGTCCTGAAAGGGTATAATGTAAGCTGCTAGCTGTAGTGGATGTAAACAAATCAGCACCATAGTGCAGGGCAGTGAGGGTAAAGGAAAGTTGGATAATTTTATGAGGACTGATTCTTATGTAAACCTGATAGTTTGTGCAGCTTTGTGGTAGTGGTCTACATAAATCTTATGTGGTTCTGAGTAGTCTCACATTAATATATCTCTTGTCTTACTTAATACGATCTGAAAATTTGTCTTTTGAATCTTCAGTCGGCGAGGCTCTGGCCTGGGCAAAAGAGGAGCAGCTGAAGCTCGCCGACAGGAGAAGATGGCTGATCCTGACAACAACCAGGATGGAGTTAACTCTTCAGCTGCGCGTACAGATGAGGCACCCCAGGGTGCTGCAGGTAAGAAGAAATTCCAACTGCAGCACTTCTAGTACAGATGCTGATAGAGAAGCTTTTTCACTTTTAAAAAATAATTAAATGGATTAAATTGTGGGTAGAAATTCTTCAAGCTGGTACAGCTGGTAAATACTTCTTGACTTTTTTTTTTGTGTGAGAGGAGCCTTTACTTTTGAATCTGATTTCTTGGATGTCTGGTACATGTTTGTTATGATTCTTTTTTTGTAGTCTCCAAGCTACATCCACTAAACTACACTTTAGCTTTCAGCATCTACAGCTGGTTTTCTTAAAAGTAGCTTCAGCTGATGCTAAATAAATTAATGTACTGCCAACTGAAGGGACACCAAACTGCTCAGAATACAGAAAACATGCATTTACCTGTAAAAGTTCTTTTGTTAATGCTTGTAAATTTTCTACAAGTTTTCTGCTGAAATTGCAAGCATCTGTGTACTGGAGAAATTTGTAACCAAGTTAAATATTATTACTTGCACAGTCCTATTACGTGGTACTTGATTCTATTATCTGGTCCTAATCAGTAGTGAGTTCAAAGTTACTTTCAAGCAATTATGCTGGACTGTAGAACATCTCAGATGTGCTCTGCTTAAAGTTAGCTACAGCAGTACAAAACCTCAGAATTAATGTAAACTAAGTGCAGCATTACGGTCAAGTAAGAAAAGTGTAGATTTACTAAGGAGATGTGTATGTCTTTAAAAGACAATTTTTTGATCTAGCTGTACTTTATTTTCTTTTCTCCATTGTCTTGTGTCAATATAACCTCTCTCTTCAGCTTTTGGGAAGTATTAGACCCATAGACAGGTCTGTTTAAAGCGACAGTTGTGCAGAAGTATGATGGTGGCAATATTAAATGCAGAGCACTCTTCTGATGGTGGACATTTTCCTTGATGCTGGAATAGATACTGATTTTGTAGCATTAAAGGCAATGTAACTTGCATTAATCTCTTTTTCTTTCTTTAGCTTCTAGTTCTGTTGCTGGAGCTGTAGGTATGACAACCTCTGGAGAAAGTGAGTCAGATGATTCTGAGATGGGAAGACTACAAGGTATAAAAGTTACTTATTTACTGTTCTTTTGTTTATTTTTTGTTTTGTTTGCAGCCTATAAATAGCCATTCCTACCCAAAAATCTGTAGTGTATGTAGTGAGGAAATTTCTGTATAATATGTAATGAAAGGGCTGTATTTTGTTTTTTTCATCTGTGAACGTTGCTTTGTTTATGGTAGTTCTGAAGTATGGCCTTACAAGCCTTAATTTGCTGAAGATGCAGGAATTTGAAATGATGTCTGGAGGGGGTAGCAAAGTGTCCTTCACTTACATGGTGTATAATACACTATTTATGACTTTTCAAGGAGGTGAGAGGAGAGAACTGAACTCATCCCTATTAAGTGTGTGAGCTCAAACATGAAAATAAGTCTTTGCAGGAATGTTTTAAGTTGACAGGCCAGGTTAGGCCTACTGCTACCCTGCCTGCTTCTGGATAACGTTTTTTGTGCTTGTCATTGATATTCCATGTTGCTGTAAGCTTTGACCAGGCGAAATCTAAATGTTCTTAAAGCGCTTGCTTTTGTGCTTAAGCTGAAGGATTGAGGTGTCTCAAAACCTGAGAGCAGAGACAGGTATAAATTCAGTTTGCAGGTCCAGTTTGCAACTGTTTTAAATGATTTTGCCACTACCTTGCAAGGGCGTCTGAAATCAGGATTTGTCTTGCAAATGAGAGGTTTCAGTTAATCTGGATGCTTAAGTAGAAATGAGTGCTGTGTCACTACTAGTTCACTTGCTTGTAATCCATAGTAAGCATAGGTATGCATTAGAAATATTGAGCTAAATTGTTTTACACTATTAATCATTGTTGTGTTAATCAGTGATAATCATGGTTGCTACATTAAAAATCAGAATCACTCAGTCTAGTGTACCTCTAAGCAACACTACTGAAAAGTGTTCAAGAACACAATCAGAAAACCCTAATATATAGTGGAGTTTTCCCCTGTCCTGCTTATCAGCAAGTTTTTTTTCAGTGTAATTTCTTTCAGACTGACAGTGCCATTCAGGTCCTGAAAATGTGACTATATGCTTAACCTGTTTTGTGTAGTTCAGATTTGAAATTAGTCTGGTGTATTTGCTAGACTGAATCTAGACTTATAATGGCCTAATAGACCAGGTTTGGTCTGTGAAATGTATGACTGGAAACTCAGTGGGTGACTTCTTAAAGGGCCTTCGTTCTCTGATGCATACAGGAGAGTCATTTGTTCCCTGAAGGTCATCTATTTGATATTTTTAAGAAATTGACATAGCTGCAGTCATCTAATTCTAACTCTTCTTTCTTAAAGTATCAAAATTCTGGTAGTCTTAAATTATAACGTCATGGAATTTAAGCTTTTAAAAATATACGTAGAAGCTTTGACAATGGCTGTTATCCTCTGTTTGCTTTTAGCTCTATTAGAGGCTAGGGGTCTTCCTCCTCACCTGTTTGGCCCTCTTGGTCCTCGGATGTCGCAGCTCTTCCACAGGACAATTGGAAGTGGAGCTAGTAAGCAAAGTTTGTCTAATTTGACTTAATTCTTTCCACTTCCAGACTAGTAGAATTCAGCCACTAGTAAATGCTAATATTTGTATTAGCTTCATAGTTTAACATATTTTACATGTTGGACATGTGTATGTTAGTGCTAGACCTCTGGTCAACAATATTTATTTGCTTGTCTTTCTTTAAAGAAGAGAAATTTGCTTTAGCTGTATTTCTTTCCTTTTTTCTTTTTTCTTTTTTGGGTGGGGGGAGCATCTTAATGTTCCTTTCTAGGTGGGGAAGGGAGGATTCTTGTGTGTTCACCCCTTCCTTATGTTTTTCTTTTGCATGATGGGCTGCTCAACAAAAGACCTGTCCAATAACTGTGGGGTTTTTTTGCTAGCTTTAAACAAATGCTCTATGTAGCTTAAACTTCTAGGAGATGTCAGTTCAAAGGTATGTTGTTCGTAGTTTCAAAAGTGTCTTTAAGTTTCAGACAAATAATTGCCTCCAGACAGCGAGTCAGTGAGAAAACATGGGTCCTTAGTCTTGTTTCACCATGTCTGCATTATGCAGGTGGATGTGTACCTTATAGTTCAAGTCTGGCTTCCCAGGAGAGCCAAAGGCGGTCTGTTACACTGCCTGCCAAGAGGAGGATGGGGTCTCACAGATATTCCATGTGCTTTAATATCCAGGGGGTGTGTTGAAAAGTCCTTTGCTTTAATGAAGGTGGAGTGGTGTGAGTTCTGGTACCTGCTATAGGTTGGCAAGATGGCTATGGTGAGCAGTGTGGTGGACTCCTTGTGCTGATCAGTCTGCACTGAAAAGACAGCCGAGTGAGATTTTTGCCTCCCTTTCATATCCCCCCCTTCTTATGACAGGGAAAGAAAGTGAAACTACAAGTACAGAGGAAAACCAACTATCTCTGGTCTTCCACTCTGGCAGAAGTGTAACATAACAATTACCTTGAACACTGGTGTTTTTTAATGTCTTCTTTCCTCCTCTTTTTTTTCTGGCTATCTAGGTTCTAAAGCCCAGCAGCTTTTACAAGGTCTCCAAGCCACTGATGAAAGTCAGCAACTCCAGGCAGTGATTGAAATGTGCCAGCTATTGGTAATGGGAAATGAAGAAACGTTAGGAGGATTTCCTGTCAAGAGTGTTGTACCAGCTTTGGTAAAAACTAAATATCATATTTCTATTGGAGGATATATTTTACTCAGTACATTGCTTAAATATTATTTATTATATGTTCTCAATTATATGTGTATCTTATCTGGTTTCTGAGGGCATGTTTTGCTAAATTTTAATACTCCTAGTAATTCTTTTAATTGACTCAAGAACAGATACTAGGTCTTTTGAAAATTCAAAGTCCTGAGTCAAAAGTTACAATGTTGATTTGTGCCCTTCTTATGTAGATATTTAGAGACTTCTTACAAAACTAACAGTTCTTTTTATTTTTTTTTTAAACAGATAACACTGCTGCAAATGGAGCACAACTTTGACATTGTAAGTGATTTGTAATGTTTAAGAGAATTTTTTTTTTTTTTTAAATACAGAAGAGTATCATCTCTATTTAAAACCAAATATCTATATGCTTAATAGATGAACCATGCATGTCGGGCCTTAACATATATGATGGAAGCACTTCCCAGGTCATCTGCTGTAGTGGTAGATGCAATTCCTGTCTTCTTGGAAAAGGTAAAATGAAATCAAAACTCTGTTAAATTTACCTGAGGGGATTTTATCTTTTGTTTTAGCTTTAGCGTATACCATTAAGAAAATGTCTCCATAGCTTACAAGATAATTGTAAGATTATTATGTAATCATAGAATAGTTAGGGTTGGAAAGGACCTTAAGATCATGCAGTTCCAACCCCCTGCCATGGGCAGGGACACCTCCCACTAAACAATACCACCCAAGGCTCTGTCCAACCTGGCCTTGAACACTGCCAGGGATGGAGCATTCACAACTTTCCTGGGCAGCCCATTTCAGTGCCTCACCACCCTTACAGTTAAGAATTTCTTCATGAGAAGCTCTTAAAAACAGTGCTTTTCAATGAGGGTGTTAACAAAGAGCGAACATATCTGATTCTCTCAGAACTTTCTCTCTGATATTGCTAAGATACTGTGTAATTATCAAAACTGATAACTCTTTGACTAGCTATATAGCAGATCTAGCCTTACATTGGCTAGCTTGATTGCATCCAGTAGTGCCACTGCATTAGCATATGTGTCTTAGTACAGGCTAATTGTTCATGTGTTAATGAAGACTGTTATTCTTACATACTGGTTTAGAAATTGATCTACAAGCTTTCTTGTTTTCTTGTAGCTGCAAGTTATTCAGTGCATTGATGTGGCAGAGCAGGCGCTTACAGCTTTGGAGATGTTATCACGCAGGCATAGTAAAGCCATTCTGCAGGCAGTAAGTAGAAAAAAAAGGCACTTTTACCTCTACCAGTTCTATATCTTGCTGACCTTCTGTGAAGAT
Organism: Psilopsiagon aymara; assembly: GCA_024733675.1. Lineage (NCBI taxonomy): Eukaryota > Metazoa > Chordata > Aves > Psittaciformes > Psittacidae > Psilopsiagon > Psilopsiagon aymara. The sequence goes on from JANRGW010003719.1 coordinate 29,301, forward strand.
GAAATAGGAAAACAAGTTTCTGTGATTTTTAGCAGTACTGAGAGCAATAATGTTCTTTCATTTTATTATAGGGTGGGTTGGCAGACTGTTTGCTGTATCTGGAATTCTTCAGTATAAATGCACAGAGGAATGCACTAGCTATTGCTGCCAACTGCTGCCAGAGTATAACACCTGATGAGTTTCACTTTGTGGCAGACTCTTTGCCACTGCTTACACAAAGGTTAACCCATCAGGTAAGTATCTGTTATAAAATGAAAAGTTGTGATTTTGACCTGAAAGTAGTATAAAGTTGCTTCCAGATATCTTGTTCTTTGTTGGGTATTGTTTGGCTTTGCAATGCGGTGATTGCCTTAAAGTTTCTACTCTCAAATTGTGATATTTTAACATTCATATGGACCTTTTGTGTTTTGTAAATGTAAGGATTCATGACATCCCTATTAATTTTGATAAATGAGAAATTAATTTAGGGCATGAATAATAGCAGGTTTGTAATCCTTGTTGCCCATCTGCAAGAGGAAATCCAGTACCATTACTGTTCTGTTTTTTTAACAAATGGATTACGAAGTTCCCTCCCTGTTCAAACTCAGAAAAGCTTTGGTTTCAACCCCCTCACACACCCTTCCCCTTCACCCAGATGACTTTTTGGGAGAGCTTATGGCTTTTATAAAAAGGGAGTTCAACCTCTTGTACAATAAATTTAAGTGGTGATTCCTAAATCACGGGGCTCCTAAGATCTACCTGTCCTGCATGCTGCTGTGTTCATAGATGAGCACTCACAGTGACTGTTGCACCAAAAGAGATCTGGACTTACTACTTGGTTTACAGTTCCCTGTTAAAAATGGGAAAAAGGAGAAAATATTTTGTTCCTTAAGAAATGCAACTAAATGGAAGATTTCAGGAAATGTTTTTATGTATTCTTGTGCTGTTCTTAATTTTGCTGAGAGACTACTTGAGTCTTTGAGGCATCTTCACAGAAGTCAAATGTTGGCTTTAGATGGTGCTTTAGAAACAGGAAGCACCATTCTCAGCAGTACTGTAGTGACAAGTACTGACTCCTGCTCTCTGAAGAGAAGCTGCAGCCCACAAAAGTAAGATGTCAAGAAATTTTGAAGTGGAATTTTTCTGGCAGAAAAAAAAAAAATCTTGAGTTAGCTCTTAAGAGGATAATTGAGGTTGGAAAGGACCTCTTGGTTGTCTGCCTAAGCATGGTCAACTAGAGTGCCCAGGAGCGTGTTCACCTGACTTAACCTCTCCAGGCAGCCTCTTCCGGAGTTCAGCCACCCTTACTGTAAAGGCGTTTTATTATGTTCAGATGGACTTTTATTGATAGTTTCAGTGAACTTTTAATTAGAACTATTTTTAGAGGGATGTTTGCTATCTTGGTGTTTTTGGTTTTGCTGTCTTGGCTGCACCTCATGTTTATAAAAATCAGTCTTCATGTAGTCTGTAGAACAGTAGCCTTCACTCCTGCTTATTATCTATATTTCCTGTTGCTTTGGCTTTGTAGTTCTCTTCCCTTTTTTTTCCTTCTTGTAGAATCCAAAAACGATATTATAAATCCATTTATTCATCTCTAAAGGTCCCTAAAGGTATTTGTGTTGCAAGTGTGAGGTGTTTCCCAGGGAATATGCAGGAGCACGGCCATTTCAGGAGGTCAGTTTAGACTGTATCAATGAATTTAAAATTCAGAGCCATACTGTTCTGTAAAATGTGATTCATGTGGCCTTTTTGGAGAAGTTTTATGAATGCCTCAAAATGACAGAATAATCTGATGGAAAGTCAAACATTTTAATTTGAACAAATATATATATGTATTCTTTTATAATAGGACAAAAAGTCTGTTGAAAGTACTTGTCTGTGTTTTGCACGGCTAGTGGACAACTTCCAGCATGAGGAGGTAAGAGTGTGGGTTTTTGTTTCCTTCTTCCCTCCTTCAGGGCTTACTGTTCAAATACTAATATTTTCAATTTTGCTGTTCCCTCCTGAAGAACTTGCTCCAGCAGGTTGCTTCCAAGGACTTGTTAACAAATATCCAGCAACTCTTGGTAGTGACACCTCCTATCCTGAGCTCAGGAATGTTCATCATGGTGGTGCGCATGTTTTCCTTGATGTGCTCCAATTGCCCTACACTTGCAGTCCAACTTATGAAGCAAAGTGAGTTCTTACTCTTTCATATTCTTGGGGACCTATTTCAGTTAATGTCTACAGCCAATATGAAACCCTGTACACTTGATTAGACAAATGTTGTATTCTTAAGTGTTCTTTGCTCTTACTATGCCTCCCTGGGATACAAAGTTCAGTTAATCTCATTGAAATTTTTCTTTTCTTTGTAAGGGTTTTTTCTCCCCTTTTTTGTCTCTAGCTGTTGTCAGTGGAGTGTTTGCATAACTTTGAGCCTTAGCTGCACATTTTACTCTCATTCCAACACAAGTTGAATAATTGTTTTTGTAGTTTTTACCAGGTGGGCGAAACATGTGATTTTAAAGACTTTCTAAGAGAAACCATTAAGAAAAGTAACAGTTGTGTAGCTGTCTTAAGTCTTAGTTCTCATTCATTTTCTTCTTTTAATGTCATAAATTTCGACTTGTCACTTCAACTGCCATATATGTTTGTTTTCTTCAGTGCCCTGTATATTGAGTGATATTTCCTCCTTGGATGTCCCTTAAAGGAAAGCAAACAACAAAACAAAAGAACCCTCCCCCCCAAAAAAAACCCCAAAAACCCCAGCCCCAAAAACCCTACACAACACCAAACAAACTCCAAAACAACCAACAAAACAGAACCCCACAAACCTCAGAGCTGAAAACACACTTCTTAACATTCAAACAGATGGCTTTTGTCTTACTGTCTGTTTGTTTGCTTCGGGCAGTGACTGTCTCTTCACTGTGACTTCACAGTGTCCAGCACAAAATGGAGTCTATATTCTGATATGGGTTATCTCATGAATAATAATTTCTATAGATATTGCAGAAACGCTTCATTTCCTCCTTTGTGGAGCCTCAAATGGGAGTTGTCAAGAGCAAATAGACCTGGTTCCACGAAGTCCTCAAGAGCTTTATGAGCTTACTTCTCTTATCTGGTAAGTTACACAGCTGTGGGTTTTGGGTCTGGTTGGTATGTTAAAATCCCTAAGTTTTCTGAAATGTAGATAAACAGATTTCAACTTAGGCGGACTTACTATATACTTCTAGTGAAATACTGTTTTTATGTTCTTTGCAGTGAGCTGATGCCTTGCCTGCCAAAAGAGGGCATCTTTGCTGTGGATACTATGCTGAAGAAAGGAAATGCACAAAATACAGATGGTGCAATATGGCAGTGGCGAGATGACAGAGGCCTCTGGCATCCCTATAACAGGATTGATAGTCGGATAATAGAGGTAGTAATTCCACACACTTTTGTGGTAATGTTTTCTGAATATGCATGTGGTTGTATAGGGAACTGAGTGCTCTCTTTATGGTTCTGAAAGATCAGCCTTGTTCTTTCTGAGTAAGAAAGTAAGTTTCCTCAAACCTCCTGTTGTAATATGGCAGTATTTCAGCATTCAGTAATGGCTGAATAGCTTAATCACAGCTCTTACTGTGTTTTTGTCAGACGGTGTTTTTCCTAGTGTGTTGCCCCTCTCTTCACTTTTCATATAGGTTCCTGTTTGTGTGTTTTTTTTTGTTTTTTTTTTTAACTTTAAACTCTTGGTTTTAGGCAGCTCATCAGGTTGGTGAGGATGAGATAAGCTTATCTACACTTGGGCGTGTCTACACTATTGATTTCAACTCTATGCAGCAAATAAACGAGGATACTGGAACAGCACGTGCCATTCAGCGAAAACCAAACCCTTTAGCCAATACAAACACTAGTAAGTACAGCTTAGGAGACTCCTGGTGTCTAGCTATGCTAATTTATGTTGGATTATGCAGCAGTCTCCTGTTTCACACATATTTCTTATGGTTTCTGTGGAAAATCAGACTGTTCTTATTTACATGGATGAAGACAGCTTTAAAACAAAACAACTGTTAAAATGTATTATTTTAGAGATGTAAACTCCTTTCCTGGGAACTGAAAATGCATTATATTGTGGGGGAAGCTAGAGGTATTCCTGGCTTTGGGATTTTCTGAAAGTTTGGTTCATACAGCTCTTTTATTTCACAAAGGCTGTGTGAGGACTTACTACTTTTGTACAGAAATTTGCAGGAAAATTGAAGAAAAAAAAATTTAACTCCTTGAAAGAGGAGGATTTGTACCTGCATTCTTGCTGTCAGTTTGACTTCTGATTCCTTAATTGTATCTTTTCAAGACAAGAGCTAAACTAATTCAGCTTCAACAAAAGACAGTAATCATCAGAGCAGAGATGTGAAGAACTGCACAATGATTTGTTGCACAATTTCTTACAGGTGGGCATTCAGAAATGAAGAAGGACGATGCCCGAGCACAGCTAATGAAAGAAGACCCAGAACTGGCAAAATCCTTTATCAAAACACTGTTTGGTGTTCTTTATGAAGTATATAGTTCTTCAGCTGGACCTGCTGTTAGACACAAGTGCCTTAGAGCAATTCTTAGGATAATTTATTTTGCTGATGCTGAACTTCTGAAGGATGTGCTGAAAAACCATGCTGTTTCAAGGTTGGTTAATTAGGCATTGAGAATATAACTGATTCTGAATTTGCAGCTCAAACTTGTTTACTCTTTTTTGAACTTTCATTTGTTTTATTATTTCAAGGAAAATTGTACTTTTAAATTCTTCCTTATTTTCCAAAAGCTGAGGCTGTCAGCTCTTCATTATGGAATATTTTGCATCTGAGACTTTTCAGTAGGTTCTGACTTGAGGCGTAATTACTAGAAACTTAAATTGCCTATATGGCTGTATGTATTAGCAATATCTAACTTTACCATTGGCTCTTTTCCTGATTTCTAAAACTTGGCTATAAACTTCTCTGTGGGCAACATGACTTTTGAGGTAATAGAATGTGAACAATAACAGACTCTCATGGCATTCAGCTGGTAAGTTCTGTTCATGAAACCTCTTCTACGTGTTAAACCATAAAATTAGGGATCTAGATAAAGGTATGCAGTTAAAAAATAAACTAATTTAAGTACTGAGTTTCATAACACCATGTACTTTACAGGAAAAAAACCTTTAAGTCACATTTTAAAACTTGTTAAAAGTGATTTAGGCAGTAAGAGGACTTTTAAAGTCCTTGTATTTATAGCTTTTACAAAAGCACAATGAAATTTGTTTATTTTCAGTTTCTGTTACTGTGCATGCAAGAATAACAGGCTTGATTAAAAAAAAAGACAAAAAATGAAAAGACCAATCTAATTCTAATAAATTATTTGTTTTAGTCATATTGCCTCCATGCTGTCAAGTCAAGACCTTAAGATAGTAGTTGGAGCCCTGCAGATGGCAGAGATTTTAATGCAAAAGTTACCTGACATTTTTAGTGTTTACTTCAGAAGAGAAGGTAAGTCTATCTATCTTCCTCCCCTCTTCCCACCTTCTTTCTTACTATTTTTAAAGCGCGTGTGTGTAGAATTCATATCCTTAATCTACTTCTCTATTCCCCCCACCCCGACCTGTAAAAAATTAATGTTGTTCTTCAATAACAAAGGCAAATGCAGGCAAGCTATCCTCATATGACTAGGGAGGAGTTGACCGAGATTCTGGAGGAGGCAAGCTTGGGTTTTTTCTGAATCTGAAGCAAGTTTTTACAGGCTTGCTAAATGCACTGAAGATGGCTTTCTGAAACTACATTGGGTAGTTGTACTGGACAAAACAGACAAATCTCTGGCAGAAAGTATTTGTCCTAATCCACTGGGGATTTTGGGGTTTCTTAGGTACTGTTTGTGCTGTTGTCATGTGTGAGGGTTTATTTTTTTTGTTTGGTTTTGTGGTTTTTTTTGATGTTTGTTTGGTTTTAGTTTTGCTGGTGTGTGGTTTTGTGTTTTTTTGTTTTTTTTTTTTTTTTTTATTTTATTTTTTTATTTTTTAAATGAAACTTTGCAGATTAACTTTTTAAAGAAATAATTGAACTGCTTTTGGTATTGATGGGTGGGATGAGCCACTGTTGCCATAGTCAAAACAGAGGTTTAAGTAACAGAATTCTGCCTTTTCAAACATCTTTGTCCTTGCTGACACACACCTCCCTCCCCAAAACAAAACAAAAACCAGCC